>VZSE01005988.1:302533-503766 GCA_013398275.1 Promerops cafer | reverse complement strand
CCGCGCCTGAGACACCCCCAGCGGGGCGGCCGCGGGCTCCGCTCGGCTCGGCTCGGCTCGGCTCGGCTCGGCTCGCCCTGCCCCGCAGGTGCGGAGCCCGGCCCGGCCCGGCCACTGGCGGTGCTGCTGCCAACCCACACTCCCTCCGACAGCGTTGCCGACGGGATAGCCATTCATAACCTCCACACCCACGCTTGTCACTGTTTGCAGCCTAATTATTAGCGATACGCTCTCTCTTCGAAACCCTCACTTATGGAAGCCGCTTTCCTATGAACCTTCCTATAAACATGCTCTGTCACAGGTCTTTACGGACACAGGAATGGCCTAGGGGGGATAGTTCAAGCAAGCATCATCACAACTAACTGCTTCAACATTGGCCTTGGTGCTTGCTCTCACCTCCAGAATCCAGCTACTAAACTACCTTGGAGGGTCTGAAATGCATCTGAAAAGCAAGATCCAAAGCAGCTTTGTAGATATACTGCACCACAGCAAGCCCTTTATCAAGGGCTTTTTTTATTCAACAAGATGCTGCAAGCAGGTGATTAAATTTAGGTCTAGGACTTCATCAGCTATTCTTGCACCCTCAGAAGAGGATATTCAAACTCCAGCATGTTGGGAGATACTGACATTATGTCAACCATGCAAAATCCAAATACTATTAATTCCTAAGTTAGAATTTTATCAAGTGTTTTTGTGTTTTTATTCATAAAACAAGAAGCAGTAAAGGATAAAGTGCATCATGCTTGCTGTAGTTAAAATTATGTTACTAAAGTATTGTCAGTATTTTAAAAAATATCCATACTCTTTAGAAAATTATTTATACTCTTATACTATATATTGCTATAATCCCTGAAAGCTTCAGAAGTAAATCTGTGCTCTAGCAAAAGAATAGGGCACATTAAAGCATATGTGTAAGCAAGCCCTCAATATATAGATTTAGATGTACTTTGTAAACAGATTTAAGTAAATAAAGGTAGATCCACTAAGTGTGTATTAAATCTTGAGAGTCTCCCTTTATCACTTGAAAAGAAAATCTTCCCTAGCCTTTTTGTTTTACTGATACAACATCCTTCTTTCAAGATCAAAAGCTTTAGATCAAAGCCAAGATCAAATTCAGTGCTTTAAATAGAAGCAACTTCACTACGAAGCATTAAACAAAGAAGAACTTTTTAACAGAGATATCACAATAGAAAATCTTACTGTAGTTTTTTATTTCACACTTACAGCAGGTCTACTTGAAACTAGTATAAACAACATATTTTTATTTTGTAAAGCCACAATAGATTTTTCTACTAAATGGTCATTCTCAAAGTGCCTACAAACTGACTCCTGAACTGAGTGTATTTAAATGAAGAAAGAAGAACAAAATATAGTTCAAAGGGAAAGAACAAAAAATGATGTTACTGGCAAACATGAATTAATGCAACTACTCAAACAGTATTTCCTTGGATCAGTTAACAGATTAGACTGTGCATTCCCACAGAAGTAGTTATAGGAAACACTGGACCATAGAAACAATGAAACATATTTATATTTTAAGTCCTTTAAAGAATTGCACTTCATTTCCAGTCAAATGTTTAGAGAAGACTGGGGGGGAAAGGTTACAAGACATCGATTTTCAGACCTGCAGATCCTGAGGCTGATTTGGGATGAAAATCCACAAACACACTGTGTGTTCAAACTCAAAGGTGGCTCCTATTTTCTTGTTAGTAGCTGCATAGCAGTGAGGGAAATTCAAGAGTAATTGTTACTGACTTTTTATGGTAATGTACCTTGTGGAGCCAACATCTGGGGTTCCCTGGCACTGGCTGCTGTGTACATCCTAACTTGAACATTCACCTGCTCTTAAGATGATAGCACTGCACTATAAGGTAAGAGCCAACCTGCCCATACAGATAGCCTGCAGAAAACAAAAAGCAGTGGCAGAAATAGGGTGGGCCTAACAAGCAGTGGTCACGGCACAATGGCAGTGTGTCTTATCAGTCAACTCCTATCTCTGCTTATTGATGTTTCAGTAGGATTTAGCTCATAACCAGAGCAGGAACTTCTGCTGGGAGTGGGAGAGAGCAGGGAAGAAAGAGAGGAGGAAGAAGAAAAGAAAAGGGGAGCCATGAAAGAGGAGGGAACAAGGCAAAGAAAAGGAGGGGAGGAAAGATGTTTTAAGAACCTTTTGTCCCTACTGTATTCCTCCATACTTGAAAAGCTTACTTACACTAGATAAAAGGGTGATGTTACACCCAATTTAAAATGGGAATGACTGCATTACCCTCCATCAACAGTCCTGTTTGCTATCCACATGACACTGGCTGTTATACTTGAATCTCTTCACGATAGAAATTTAGAGATTACTCCGTCCTGCATGTCCTTCTTTACTTGGGAAGACTGTCTTTCAGAGTCTGCTAATGGATCTGTCCAATACAACAGTTACGATGGGGATCAAGCAGTTATACATGTCAAAACATCTTAGGATCCCTCATTCTTGCAGCAGCAGGATTAAATAGAACTGAATTTTGAAAAACTGGGGGAGGAGGTAGCACTTTCTACGAATTGGGTGAATACAGACCAAACATCCTGGCCTTAGGCAATGATTTACACCAGCTCTTACTCAAGTCAGACCAGATCCCAAGCATATAATGAATGTGCAGAATTATACATAGCCTAGAAAACAAGAGAATATTTTTGCAGCAAACACCTCTTTCCTTTTACATTGAAACACTAACTGTTTTTAAATTGTTCTGGCTGTGATGGCTACTAATGGTATTTCATAACTCAGTGAAAAACTATAATCATGAACTTTTCCTTTGCACAGGTTGCCTGTAACTTCAGCTCCTATGTGCTACTGTTATGGAAAAACAACCAGTATTGATAAACTAAGAAGGTAGTTTTACCTAAGGTGAACACTGAATTGATATAATTTTGTTGGCTTTCCAACAGTCCTCAGATACTGGAATGCAAAAAGAAAAAATGGAAAATGCAGGAATAAAAATCTTTACTGTAAATGAACTTCAGAAGAGCTCCTGCTCTGAAAATAGAGGAAATTGACAACTAATGCAGTCAAGTAATTTTCTAACCTCTCATTTCTAGAATCTCAATTACTGAATTTTACATCACACACACACACCTCAACATTTGTATATTCAGATCTACATGGACACCAGCAACTACACAGAGAAACCATTTTCTCCTAAAAGATATAACTAACTTCACCAGTATACAAATTACAGTTTTGTACCTTTCTACACACTCCCATTGAATAGAAAACAAAATATGGATTCCTCCCCCCAGTTCATTCTACCATACTAGAACGACACAGACTACTTTCTCAGGCTAATGCCATCATCACTGTGACATCAGAAAAAGATAATTTAAAGAAGAATAAAAAGGATAATTTATAGGGGGAAAAAAGTACAGTAGTTTAAGTTAGAAAATTAGCTTACTTGTAAACTAAGAATACAGCGTGCCCTCAGAATAATCTATGTGACTTGAAATTTGTTCTAGCAGGAAAAATGCGGCTTCTAATCTTTTGTTAAAAGGTTCGGAAAATGAAAATACAGAAAANTCTCCGCCTCGTCCCGTTCCGTCCCACGCCACGCCGCCGTTGCCGGGCACGGCAGCGGCACACCGCAGCCTTCGGTAGGAAATGAAACACCTCCGCAGGGTCCCCCGCCCCCGCGCCCCGGAGCCCCNATCAGAAAAAGATAATTTAAAGAAGAATAAAAAGGATAATTTATAGGGGGAAAAAAGTACAGTAGTTTAAGTTAGAAAATTAGCTTACTTGTAAACTAAGAATACAGCGTGCCCTCAGAATAATCTATGTGACTTGAAATTTGTTCTAGCAGGAAAAATGCGGCTTCTAATCTTTTGTTAAAAGGTTCGGAAAATGAAAATACAGAAAAGTATTTTATCTGGTAGCTCACTAGATGATTAAGTATTGCTTGAAACATTTGACTGGGAAACAATTGCAAGGATTTTAAAACACTACTGCTACCGGGACTTTGCAGAGAGAGTAAGGAGGCAGTGGGCTACGTCTGAAAATGACAAGATGGCTGGTGCATCCACATTGCAAGAAACAGTATATCAGCGCCACATAAAAATTACTGAAAAAGAAATCCAGCCCAGAATGTGCTCCTGTTAGAACAGCAAGTTGTCCAACTGACTTTATGCAGTCTTCATGCATGCAGCTTTATCCACTGAAATGAAAAATCAGGTTTTTCTGACATTATCAATTTTTTAGGAAAGATGCTAATTTATACTGATATCATAAATCTAAATGTTGTAATTCCTCTGAGAGTTGCTGTGCTGGTATAAACACACTCTTTTCAGATCAGCATGCTGTGTCTGGTATTTTTCAATGTAACATCCCTCCAGAGAAATTCTGTTCAAGTCAAACTTGCTTCTCCTGACACTATCGCTACCTCCAAGAGGCAAAAACCTGTTGAAACAATAACTTTGAGGATGTACTTTCCATACACTGCAACATGATTTCATATATTGTGGCAAGAATATTTTTTTCAAAGTGGCTATGCAAATATTTCCTTCATATCCACATTAGCAACTCTGCTTTGTGAAGAAAGTTCCTAGGTACTGATAAGTCACTGTGATCACCTATTTAGTTGCATGATCAGATTAATAATCTGATAAAGAAAATATCTCTGACCACATGACCACAGGATCTCTAAGTAATAAGCTTATTACTTATTACTAAATAATCTTACTTAACATGTAAGAGAAATAATTAATGTATAATATTAGATTATATTATCTAGAATATGATAATATTTTCAGGCTGTGCTAAAATGCTCTTTTTTTAAAAATGCCCCTCCTGATTTCACCAGGTGCTCTCACTACTATGCAGGTGTCTCAAGCAAGTTAGAGAGGCAATGTCCCATGCCTGACTAGTGTGGGAACAGAGTCTCTGCTATTGGCAGCAAGCACGTCCCAGCTCAAGAGAGAGAGAGTACACACCATGAGGTAACCTGTGGTTTTACCTGAATCACCTCAGAGAGGACATGAGGAAGTGGGATGGAAAACCCACCTCTGCATTAGTAGCACAGGTATGTGAGCTGAAAGGAAGAGCAGGTACCACAGGAAGTTCTTCAAGGATAGATGTCACTCCGGTTTCCAATAGGCAAGTCCTCCCACAGACAGAATAGAAGGGCTGATGTTACTTCTGGTCCTCTTGAAGGGACCTCAGTTTGTATTTACAAGAAGTGAGCAATGAGAGCTATGACCAGAACTAGTGGGGCCCTGGCTCCAGCCAGGCAGTGGAAAGGGACAGTCAGATCTATTGGACTGTGTGGATCCCATGCCCTGGCACATCAGACGTGCAAGGGTATAAAGCTTTAGTTGATACCAGAGCACAATGTACCCTGATGCCATCAAGATATGTAGGGGTAGAATCCACCTCTGTTTCTGGGGTGACAAGGGAATCCCAACAGCTGACTGCACTGGCAGCTGGAGTGAGTCTGGCTGGGAATGAATGGCAAAACTGTGACTGGCCCAGAAACCTCATGGATCCTTGGCATAGATTACCTCAGGAGAGGATATTTCAAGGACCCAAAAGGTCATCTTTAGGCTTTTGGGATAGCTGCTATGGAGACTGAGGAAATCAGACAGCTGAATACCTTGCCTGGTCTCTCAGAGAACCTTTCTGCTGTGGAGCTGCTGAGGGTCAAAGGACGACAGGTACTGATCACTACCACGTCACTGCACTGTCAGCAGAACTGCACGAGCTGGGACTCTGGTCCCCACCCATGAGATGATTTGTGATCTGGAGACCCAGGGAGTGGTCAGCAAGCCTCGCTCACCCTTTAACAGCCCTATATGGCCAGTGTGTAAGTCCAGTGGAGAATGGAAACTGACAGTGGGCTCTCATGGCCTGAATGAAGCCACGCCACCTCTGAGCGCTGCTGTGCTGGACCTGCTGGAACTTCAGCACGGACCGAGGTCCAAGGCAGCAAAGTGGTGCCACCACTGACACTGCTATCATGCTTTTCTCCATTCCTTTAGCAGCAGAGGTTTAGTCAGGCCACAGTTTGCTTTCAGCTGGAGGGGCATGCACTTGGAATTGACTGCCCCAGGGACGGAAACAAAGCCCCACTATTTGCCATGGATTGATCCAGACTGCACTGGACAAGGGTGAGGCTCCAGAACACTTGCAGTACATTGATGGCATCACAGTATGGGGCAACACAGCAGAGGAAGTTTTTGAGAAAGGAGAGAAGATAATCCAAATCCTCCTGAAGGCTAGTTTTGCCATAAAGTAAGGTCAAGGGATCTGCCCAGAAAATTCAGTATTTAGGAATAAAATGGCAAGATGGACATCATTAGAGTCCAAGGGGCATGGTTATCAAAGTAGCAGCTATGTCTCTGTACCGGGTAACCCGAAACGTTACTGTATTCCATACCTCTCTGTGCCAAAAAATCATTACCGTCTCTGTAAGATCCTGTGGCTGGCAAACAGAATGGCAGGATGGGGGCTGGGGTTGTCCCAGGACCTTTAAAAGTCAAAGCACTCAGGCAGAGTCTCTCTCTTGCCTCTCTCCCTGGCCATTTAGCTTGCCTCTTGGCCTTTTTCTTGCCTCTACTTGCAACAGTAGCAATGCAAGCGGCTGCATTTCACAATCAAAACCTGTTTCAGAGTGAATTTGCAATACCTGCCTGCAGGCCCGGAGGAGCAGGGCGGCCCGCTCCGCGCAGCTGCCCCAGCCCACCAGCAGTGCCTGGCTGAGGTGAAAAGGCGGCAGTGTGAGGCACCCCAGCCAGCTGCACTGCCGTCTGCTGCCCATGGGAAGGCCAGGGCCCCACGAGTTCTACACCCTAGCCGAGTCCCAGCTGCCAGACCTTCCCAGCTGCATTTGCCAGCCGAGCTGCTGCCTGCCCCCCAAGGTGAGGACGGCGGCCACCGTCTGCCCTCTGTTTCCCTACAGCGATCGCCGTGCCTGGTGCCGTTTTGGGGAAGGGCATATGCTACCATTTTGAGTTTCCATTTGTTGCTGGGGAGTCCAGGAGATTTCACCAACTTTGTAACTATCCAACTAATGACTTACTGTTATTTTTTACCAGTTGCTATTTCAGTTTTTTAGTAAACTATTATTTTTTCACTTGTAACAACTACTCATATTCATTTCTCCTTATTGGTGGAAAGGGATTGATTAAAACTAACTCATTTTAGAGTGTCCCCCTTAAACAGTCTTAAACCAAGACAGTCATCACTGACCAGCAAAAAGGAAACACAGGCGTTCCTAGGCACAGGGTTTTTGGAAGATGAGTATTCCTGACTACAGTCAGATTGTAAACCCTCTCTATCATGTAACACAGAAGAGAAATNGTTTTGGGGAAGGGCATATGCTACCATTTTGAGTTTCCATTTGTTGCTGGGGAGTCCAGGAGATTTCACCAACTTTGTAACTATCCAACTAATGACTTACTGTTATTTTTTACCAGTTGCTATTTCAGTTTTTTAGTAAACTATTATTTTTTCACTTGTAACAACTACTCATATTCATTTCTCCTTATTGGTGGAAAGGGATTGATTAAAACTAACTCATTTTAGAGTGTCCCCCTTAAACAGTCTTAAACCAAGACAGTCATCACTGACCAGCAAAAAGGAAACACAGGCGTTCCTAGGCACAGGGTTTTTGGAAGATGAGTATTCCTGACTACAGTCAGATTGTAAACCCTCTCTATCATGTAACACAGAAGAGAAATTATTTCAAGTGGAGTCCTGAACAACAACAAGCTTTTGAACCCCAGTCAGCGAGGGGCCTTGGAATTAATCACTAACTTTCCCAAAGACAAAAATTTCAGACCATCATCATCGGAGGAGGAAAAGGTGACATGTACTGAGGAGCTCCTACCACATAGCCAGCTACCTGAAAATGAAGAGCAATACACTTTCTTCACTGACGGTTCCTGCCATATTGTAAGGATACATTGAAAATGGAAAGCAGCTGTATGGAGCCCTGTGCAGAGAGTCGCAGAAGCAATTGAGTGACAAGGTAGGCCAAGTCATGTTGCAGAGCTGACAGCTGCCCAGCTGGCTTTAGAGATGGCTGAATGAGAGAAGTGGCCAGTGCTCCTCCTCTACGCTGACCTGTGGATGGTGGCAAATGCTCTGTGGATGGTGGCTGGAAGGATGAAAAAAGACCAGCTGGGAGTGCAGAGACAAACCCACCTGAGCTGCTGAACTGTGGCAAGATGTCACTGCCTGGATAGAGAAGTTGGCTGCAAAAGTTCATCATGAGATGCACACCTGCCCAAGAGTTGGGCTGCTGATGAACGTTGTAACAACGGACGGGTGGATTGAGCTGCCAAGATTAAAATGTCTCAGGAGGATTTGGACTGGCAACAAAAGGGTGAATTATTTCTGACTTGGTGGGCCTATGACACCTCCAGTCATCAGGGAAGACCTGCAACACCCAGATGGGCTTGTGATCGAGGGATGGGCTTACCCATGGACTCTCTATCCCAGGCTGTCCATAACCGTGAAACGTGCTGGGATCAAGCAGGCCAAGTAAAGCTTCTGTGGTATGGCAGATGATGGTCAAAATATAAATAAGGGGAGACCTGGCAGATCGGTCACCTCACACTCCTGCAGGCCTGCCAAGGCAAGCGCTACGTGCTCTCGTAAACAACCACTGGATGGCTGGAGAAGTATCCTGTGCCTCGCACCACTGCCTGGAACACCATCCTGGGCCTTGGAAAGCAAGTCCTGTGGTGACCTGGCACCCCTGAGAGAACGGAGTCAGACAAAAGGACTCATTTCCAAAGCAACCTCCTGGACAACCAGGCCAAGGAACACAGTATTAGTGGCTGTATCATATTCCCTATCACTCACCAGCCTCTGGGAAGATTGAATGGTACAATGGACTGTTAAAAACCACATTGAAAGCAATGGGTGGTGGGACCTCCAAACATTGGGCTCTACATTTAGCTAAGGCCGCCTGGTTTAGTTAACGCCCCAGGCTCTACCAGTAGGGCTGTCCCTGCCCAATCAAAACCTCCAGGTACTGTAGAAGGGGATAAAGTCCCCATAAGGCATACAAGAAAAGTGTTAGGGAATACAGCTTGGATTAGTCCTGCCTCAAGCAAAGGTAAACCCATCCCTGGGATTATTTTTGCTCAAGGACCTGAGCGCACTTGGTGAGTAATGCAGAGGGACCAGGAAACGTGATGTGACCCTCAAGGGGATCTGATTTTGGGGTGAGAAGAGTCTGTAATGTTGAATTGCATAATATTGGTTGCTGAATGACACTGCCAGTGTATGCCAGAACTACCATGAACGAGTTTGGACTGCTCCAGCAGTCATGAGCTCCTGATGCAGACTGCAACCCCAACAGTACACCAGCTCTCCTGCCCTGAAAGACATCTAGGATAGATAGAACCCACAATTACGGACTAAATGAACTCAGTAGACAACTTGGAGAGATGGCCCTTGACTACGGAAATGATACCTGTGCTTGTGTGTATGTATATAGTGGGAAGGTGTAGGATCTGGGTGTGATATAAACGGGAAGGAATAATGACTGGATAATGTCCTAGATTCAGCCAAGACAGAGTTAATTTTTTGCAGTAGCTGGGAGAATGTGTGGCTAAGGCCCAGATGTTACTTGATAGAACATCACTTGTTTGTTGAATTTCTTGTTGAAGAAATAAAATAGACCTTCCAGAGGTATTGAAATTTGAGTTTTACTGATCCATTGAAGCAATCAAAAGTACTTCTGACAGCTTTACTAATGAAACATATTCAAAACAAAAGTTCTCTAGCCCTCTGGCCATGATATACATGATATGTGTCCTTAACCCATATGTTAAGGACAATTAACCATAAACTGAACTATGACCTATACTACCTCTGTCAGCCAATAGACTTTTCAAACATATCTTTCTCCAGACATTCTCATTTCAGCATTTAAATTCCTCTTTGACCTTAGAAGGGAGAAGACAGAATAGATAAAGCATTCCTTCTTTATGGAGAAGGAATAAGTTTTAGAAAAATCACTTATTTTCCATGATTAAAGAGAAGGTGATCAACATCTGTGTCTTCAGTCTGACTCTAAAGCATCACTAAGTCAAAAGGAGATAAGGAAGGTACTATAAAGTGGGAAATATCTCAACATTGCTCTTACTGACTTGTGTGGAAGACAATGAACTGATGGAGATGGAATGAAGACTGTTACACAAATTTAGTCACCATCTGCTCTCAAGAAGTATTCAACAGCTCAGCATTTCTGCAGAGTGTCTGAAAAAAAGCATAGGGCACAAAAGCAAGAACTTCCATCCTCAAGTCTAGCCAGCTGAAAATACAGCAGAAGCATTTAAACCCTCAAGATCACTCTGAGTTTCTGACTGAATCACTGCTCATGAATCCACAGGTGACAGTTTTTTAGGTCAACACACAGAGGGCTGCACAGATTTCAGATATAGAGTGTATGTTGCAATACATCTTCCCCACATATTCACTCCTTCCAGTCACAAACAAGCTTTTTTAAAAGCCTAGGGAAAAATTCCAGGAAGTTATTTTAAAAACCATAGACCACTCTGGAGGGTATATAGCTACTTGTTCCTGTCACATAAGATTTTTACCTCAGTTCCAGGCCCAATTCTTTATCTTTCTGAACTAAAAAGATCTCAAATATTGTTTCCTAGTGTAGCATTTCACTTCTTGTTATTTCATACCCTGGTTCCAATTCACTAAAATTACTTATAGGGAACTTGAAGCTGGAGAGGTTTCAGATATCTCAAAGGCTACTCTTTCCTAATTATACACTAAGACAGAAAAGTTTTCTGGCAATGTAGCATGAAAAATATTTTAAGCCTTTATTGTTTGTTTCCATTGAGTAAAGAAAACAATGAGCAGGCTAAAAATTAATTGGTGCTAACTTCTGTGCTTCTCTTCGGATGTTTTTACAAGCAATAATTAAAACCTATATTTATTGCTAGGCAAGCCCTGCTGTGTCTTTATTAGGCAAGTCTAAGTTCAACATTTCTGTGTAAAAGAGGGCCTGTCCTCCCTCTGCTATGTTTCCACCTCCTGTGTATGTAGGTGGAAGAGTGGGAGCTTGGGAATGTGAACTCGATCCAGCATTGATCAGTCAGGCAGCAAACTGTTATTGTTCCTCGGATACCATACATAACTCCTTTCTAGAACGGATAGGCTCAGTCATTCTGCACAAAACACAGCTTTTGTGTTCAGCAGTGCAGTTAATAGGAAAAGGGAATGAAAATGACTGCTTGAAATTTATTAAACTTAAGAGAGATTCTAATGAACAAACACATGGAATCCAGTCTACTATTATTTCAGAAATGGAACATTTGTTTCAAAGGCACTTCAACTTCTTGAACTTGTGCAGATTTACTGTACTACTACAAGTACTTTTTCCTCTGAGTTGCATGACACTGAAAGGTAGTCTGAAGAAAAACAGAAGGATACTTGTGAAAATCTGGCTTTTAAAACTGGCAAGCCAGTGTTTCAGTGAACTAAAACCAGTAAAGCATCCTTCTCATCCTTACTGTAGACTCATGGTTCCAGCTGAGAATCTCAAAAGCATTTTTTCCTTAATTATTCAATTAATGGAGACTCCTAAAATTCTGTTTAAAACTTCACTTTTAGAAATTAGAACAACAGAGACACTAAAATGTTATGGCCAATGCTTTCAAATCTAAATTTTAAAAATTACTATCTACATTCAGCCTAGACACCAAGTTACTCAGTGCTACATGAGCATCTCCCCAGAGGCAGCATGTTACCCAGTTTTAGAATGTGATCACACAACACTGTGTAACAATGCTACTCAGATCTTGAATGTCTTTGGTTTTCTCTAAATCAGTAATCATATGCAATGCAGAAGAAACCCACATCAAAACTTCTAAAATTATAACAAGACTAAAGCATGCCTGCATTTGAAGACCTCTGTAATAAACTTGTGTCTTTACTGAACTTTAATGATGTATTTTTTTATATGAGCAATTTTCTTGAACTTTTCAAACTATTCTAGAAACTAAAACACACCACTGTTGTGTCTCATTTAGCATATCTCAGGGGCAATTTATAGGTATGGCTAAGAAAATTACAAGGTTATTTTATGCCAATAACCTTCTTTAGATCAACAGAGAATCTAATTAAATAATAACTGACCTTACAACTTCTTTGATAGCTTGTTACAAACAAAATACCTAATTCTGTATATGCTATGATCTATCTAGAAGAACTTTCAGGTGGATAGTCTTTACCTAAAGCATTTTTAAGGAGTCAAGAACATAGTCTCTCTTGAGTTGTTTATCTTCACGATTCATCTGACTTTTATGCATGCTGTAGTACCATACACATTGTTTGATTACATTTTTATGTTTTCCTAAATCACTTCTTCTAAGAAAATGGGATGCAATGTTGTCAGTACCACTGACAATTTCAGAAAAACCTCAGCACTGGTGATTCATATTCAAAAATTTTCTTATTTTGCTTGTTATCATTACAAAAGACATTAAATAATTTAAAACCTATGCTCCATTACATTTTTAAGAACTTTGGAAAGATTGTTTCATCTTCCAATCTGCAACATTGTTAACATAAAAAAAGGAAAAACAAACCAATTTTCTTGAGGGGAAGTGCCTATTATTCAAAGCGTGCCTTCCATGTACAAGAATAAGTACATACCTTAAGGTAGCTGCTATGCTTTCTTCAGGTTATTTCTCCAATAGAATTCAACCATCAGTTGAATCAGTTATATTCTCTGCACTCATAGTAAAACACACAAAAATCTCTGTCTTCAGATAAAAAACTAATCAAGGACTAAGCCTCAAACTTCAGTATTTAAACAGCAACATTTTTTTCTTGGGACTAGTATTTAACACCAGTTTTGAAACTAATCTAACAGATTCACTATTGAACTTTATTAAGTACAGAAAAAATAATACCCCTTTCCTGTTTTTTCTCCAAATAATTTGTATTTGAATGAGATTTTTGTGCTTAACAGATCATTCTCACTGCCAATACCTACTAATTTATTGTATCTCAACAAAAAATGTGCATTTCACTTGTGTTCTTGGTTCCAATGTTGCCATCCACCAATATGTAGTTATTATGTACATCCAGAAAGAAAAATTGCAAGATAAGGTATAACTAACAGTAACAAGAAATAGCAAGTGTTAACAATCCATAGCTTTAACTTACATTCTGAACCAATAATAGTGATTTGAATGCAAGAAAAATGTTCGGGTACCCTCTGTAAAACCTGGGGGAACAACTGCTACAGATAATTCAAGGGTTTAGTAGGAGCATTCTTTTAAAAAATATTTCAGTGTGGTTGGCTTGTTAGTTATTGACCGTAACTGCTAACCTGTGATGCATTTTCCTGTAGAACTATCCCTTCACCTGTACTTTTGTCTCAGTAAAAGGAAACAGGAAATCTATAAGGCTTATAACTGGGGCAAAAGCCAGGGCCCTTCTTAACAACATGTTGCTTTAGCAGAAATCATATTAAGTACTTGAACTGCTGCTGTAACATCCTCCTAAAATTTATAAAACCACAGAAGTACTCTACTTGCATTGATTTAGAGCCCTTCAATAATTACAGTTTAGTTCAAATTTTTAAATAGTTTTGCAATGAGTTTCCTTTGCAATCCGTTACTTCTTCAAATAGGACAATCATGGAATCACAGAATGGTGTGGATTGAAAGGGACCTTAGAGACTATATAGTGCTAACTCACCTGCCATGGGTAGGGGCACATTCCACTAGACCAGGTTGCTGAAATCCAAGAGTTAACCATTTACAAACAAAACCAGAAATACTATTAATAAATAAATATTCACCACCAGAAGATTTATTTTGACTGTGTATTTCCAGACATGTTCATAATTTACAAATAAGTCCATTAGTATTTGGACATTAAACTACTGCTTTATCACAGCCACAAAAAGCAGTGCAGATAGGAGAAAAGAATTGGCAAAAAACAAATGGCAAAATTTTTACTGCTGTAACTGCTGGAAGCTGTACTCCAGTGTTCATTCAACATTAGAAAACATGGTGTGGTAGTCTCGCAAGATACACTAAGAGTTGTACGTATTTTGAAATACCTGTTGGCAATTCCAACCTTAATCAGGAAATACTGTTTAAGATGGAACAGTGGATGAGAATTAAACTTTAATGGGAGGATAAAATAATAAAAGGGACTAGGAGAAGGATACAGCAGTGCTATCACCTCTTTCAATTTTTTGTAATTGTGAGGCGATGTTTGGGGTGTTTATCCTAAAGCTGGAAGCTATTTGATCACATGACGTAAAGAAAATCATGCGTAAGCAACCTGATTGCCTTCTGTGATGGGACAACTACCTGGGTAGATGAGGGAAGAGCAGTGGATGTTGTCTACCTGGACTTCAGCAAGGCTTTAGACACCATCTGCCATAACAACCTTGCCAGCAAGCTCAGGAAGTGCATACTACATGAGTGGACAGTGAGGTGGAATGAGAACTGGCTGAATGGCAGATCCCAGAGGGCTGTGTTTGTTGTCATGGAGTCTAGTAGGGAGCCTGTAACTAGGGGTGTCCCCCAAGGGTCAACACTGGGCACAGCACTGTTCAACTTGTTCAGCAGTGACTCAGACAACGGACAGATGCCTCCTCAGAGGGTCACTGACAGCACAAAGCTGGGAGCAGTGGCCAATACCCCGGAGGGCTGTGTAGCCCTTCAGAAGGGCCTCAACCAGTTGGACAGATGAGCAGAGATAAACCATCGGAAAGTCAGTAAAGGCAAATGCTGGGTCTGCAAATTCAAGTGTTACTGCACCTGGGGAGGAATAACCCCGGATGATCAACCTCCTGGAAAGCAGCTCTGTGGAGAAGGACCTAGAATCCTGATGGACAGCAAGCTGTCCATGAGCCAGCACTGTGCCCTGGTGGCCATGAAGGCAAATGGTGCCCTGGGCTGCATTAGTAAGAACATTGCCAGAAGGTCAGGGGAAGTGATCCTGCCCCTCTACTCAGCCCAGGTGAGGCACATCTGGAGTGCTGTGTCCAGTTCTGGGCTCCGCAGGACAAGAGAGACATGGAGCTCCTGGAGTGGGTCCAGAGGAGGGCTAAGAAGGTGAGTACGGAACTGGAAAGGCTGAGGGAGCTGGGCCTGTTCAGCCTTGAGAAAAGATGACTGAGAAGGAACCTTATCAATGTCTGTGAGTATCTGAAGGGAGGGTGTCGAGAGGATGGAGCCAGGTTTCCTTGGTGGTGCCGAGCAATAGCAGAAGAGGCAATGGGCAGAAGCTGATGCACAGGAAGTTCCACCTGAACACGAGGAAGAAATTTTCTGTGTGGGTGACCAAACACTGGAACAGGCTGCCCAGAAAGGTTGTGGAGTCTCCCTCACTGGAGGTATTCAAGAACTGCCTGGATGCAATGCTGTGGAATGTGCTCTAGGATGACCCTGCTTGAGTAGGGAGGTTGGATCAGGTGACCCCCTGTGGTCCCTTCCAACATGACTCATTCTGTGACACTGAAACTTGTAGGTTACAGTGTAGGATGTATTGGAAACTAAAAATCATGAAGAAGGAGGCCAACCACTCTTCTTATTTTCTTTCCCCCCACCTTTTTTTTTAAACTAGAAAGTGAATGTGGAGAAGATGATTTTCATTACACAAGATAACAACTGAAATACACAGGCAAGAAAGAATCAATATAGGAAATTTACCAATAAATTATAGCATATGCCATTTCAAAACCAAAAGAAAAAGTGATTTAAACTGGAATGAGTTAAAGAAATATATTTAGAAGTTTATGCGATGCAGAGACTACCTAATGTTTATTGATCTACTTGTCAAACAGTGTACGACAGAGTTCAAAAAGAGGGAAAGAATTAAAGCTTATTTTTAAAAGGTTAATTACCTAGGGTAGAATAAAAAAACAGGTAACAGTAACTGGGCAATATAAGACAAAGACAAGTTTGTGCAGAGCTGAGAAAATCTTCCTAAAGAAGCATATAGTCTTTAAGCCTTAAATTCTAATTAAACAATAGAACTGTACTATGAAAGAAACAATAGAACTGTACTTAAGAAAGCAAATCATCATGAGAAGGTATGAAGTGGACTACAGTGATTTCATAGGGGCTTTCCAGTTGTAAAGCTATTTGGTTCTTCTGATTCTACTCCTTGCTAGCTTAACTCATTGTCTAAAGTTAGTGGTATTAACTCACTACTATTCGCACATGATGAAAAGTTGCTATAATCCCCCAGTGAGTCACTGTTGAGACAGAAGTACATACTGAAGGTTGCATGATTTGATAAAAGGTATTTTCAACCACACAATATGCTTTACCTTATTTAATACTACCATGACGTGTCCCCAGGAAAAAACTCTCATGAAAGCTTCTATTTGAGAAATGCTTTCTTTTCATCTTTTATATTCCTTATTGTTTTGCATGTGAGAAAACCCTGCTCAGCAAGCCTAAAACCAACCATTGTGCAGTGGCACTCTTCCGTGTAAGAAAGAATTGGCCAGGTTATAACCACACTTTCTTTTTCATAACATTAATCTTCAATGCTTTAGAAAATAACAAATTGCAAATGTTAGGTGGCATGCAGAATTATTTTTTTCATGGCAGCAAGCCAAATTCTGATTTTATTTATTTGTAAGACTCTCTTACATCAAGTTATTCTTGATTACTGCTGGTATATACCTGAGCCTGGAAACTAGCCCAGTGTTTAGAAAAGACCAGATAACTTTTCCAAGAGTGAAACCATAATAGAAATTGACAAATATTAAAGTTTCAATAGTTTTAAGCTGCAAATATAAAGGGGCATATGTGTATATCTATATCATCTCTATCTATAAATCTGCAGAGTTCCCTGGACAGAGTTGGAGAGAGGGCTTGGAATGGCAAATGTAACAAAGCACAGGAGTACAGGATCTTCAGTTAGACAGATGACATGACTTATGTCCATAAAGAATACAAAGTGTAAAGAATGCAAGATTCCTGTACTGCAGGGAAGATGGTAAAATTGCTTCAGCAGTCTGCAGAGTGGAAAGTATTTACCCTTATACATCTTTTGCATATTTTTGCATACCCTTAGAGTGTCTTTAAGCTAGACACAGTTGTGAAGACAGTGAACTAAGGGGTGGGCTAAGAACTCTGGTTTTAAGTGACCATTTGGTTACTGAACTTTAAGGAGTACCAGTTGCACACAGGGGATAGATCTGAATATAAACACAGAAGACAATTCTTGAAATCACCTTGATAGCTACTGCTGTAAATGAACCACTTGAGGTGAATTTTCTTTATACTCAGTGAATGACATGAATTTCCTTTCCAAAATCCACCAAAACATGGAAATAAAACCACAGAAACACGTATAAGATACAAAACAAGATAAGATACAAACAAGTATAAGATACAAAACTTCTTATATGAGAGAGATTTAAAGGAATCATGCTGGGACTTAAGTACAGTGTGATGCACATTTCCCAATTCCATTACAAAGTATAGTCTCTCCAGTTAATGAGGTTTCCTCTGCAAACACAGTGAAGTCTTAGTATTTGTAATTTAAAATATTCAAATGTTTGGTCAAGTAATTTCTCATAGTAGGGGCTGCAGTATTAAGACTGTCGTGCTCTAGGACTCCAGAACCAGCATAATAAGGATTGTAAGCAGAAAGTTGTTGGATCTTGTGTGCAGGGTGCAGGATGCTGTTTCTATGCCTTTGGGACATCTTTGAAGCAGATATCCACCAGCTGCTTTTCAGTTGCTCCAGTACTGAAAGAAGGTAGCCAGTTGTAGTGGGTACTTTATACCTCATCCTGCTCACACTGACTGACTGGCTGTGTTGTATGACTGTGCCCAAAAGAGCTGACAGAAACCTTCCTGTGAACACACCCTACTCCACTCACCTAGTAAACCATATGAGAGAGACTAAATTCTGTGCCATTTCTGGACTGCTATTTGTAATGCAGGTAGTTCATCTGCATGTAAGCTGTGATCTTATGTGCCTTCATATAGATTCATTAGATTATCCAGGTTATTAGTTTGCTGAAATAATCTAAATACTTTTAAAGGGGATTTCAATATCAGGTCCTGTAAACCTGATATTGTCCTGTAAACAAGTAGATCTACAGTATTTACAGTTCTGTAGTTAGTAATTATAGTCATACTTAAACTATAGATACAAACGTATTGAGAGCTACTAATCAACCTCTACAGTCTGAATTTCAGGAATAAAGGCTCCTCTAATGATTTAATAAAGCACAAAGGAAATAAGGTTTACTATTCACTGAATGACAGCTCCAGTTTTTTCAATAAAGTGCAAGTTGGTTCCCATAAGACCCTGACAAGTGATGAAGACAACAAGTATAAATCATGTTTAAAAAGGGCAAAAAGGAGGACACTGGGAACTACTGACTTGTCAGCATTGTCTCTGTGCCTGGGAAGATCATGGGTGACAGGGAGGTGATTTGAGACACCCAGCAGGACCTCACCAAGGGCAAGTCCTGCCTGACCAACTCAGTGGCCTTCTCTGATGGAATGACTCCATTAGCGGACAAGGGAACGGCTAGATGTCATTTATCTGGACTTCTGTAAAGCCCTTGACACAACATCCTTTTCTCTAAATTGGAGAGGGAGGGAATTGGTGGGTGGACTATTAGATGGGTAAGAAAGTGATTGGCCAGTTGCATCCAGAGGGTAGTGGTCAATGGCTCAGAGTCTGAATGGACATTACTGACAAGTGGGGTCCCTCAGAGGTCTGTATTAGGACCTGTGTTATTTAATACCTTCATTAATGACATAGACATAAGGATGAAGTGCACCCTCAGCAGATTTGTGGATGACACCAAGCTGAGTGGTGCTGTTGACATGCTTGAAGAGCAGGATGCCATCCAGAGGGACCTGGACAATCTCAAGAACTGGGTCCATGGGAATCTCCTGAGGTCTTACAAGATCAAGTACAAGGTGCTGCACCAGGGTCAAGGCAACCCCCAGTACCAGCACAGGCTGGGGGTGCACAGGTGGAGAGCAGCCCTGTGAGAAGGACCTGGGGGTGCTGGTGGGTGAGAGGCTGGACATGACCCAGCCATGGGCACTCCCAGCCCAGAAAGCCAAACGTGTCCTGGGCTGCATCCAAAGCAGCGTGGGCAGCAGGGAAGGGAGGGGATTCTGCCCCTCTGCTCTGCTCTGGTGAGACCCACCTGGAACCCTGCATCCAGCTCTGGGCTCCCAGCACAGGAAGGACATGGAACTGCTGGAGTGAGTCCAGAGAAGGGTCTCCAAGATCACTAGAGAGATAGAGCACCTCTCCTGTGAAGAAAGGCTGAGAGAGTTGGGTTTGTTCAGCCTGGAAAAGAGAAGGGGTGACCTAATTGCAGCCTCCAGTACTTGAAGGGAGCCTACAAGAAAAATGGAATAAGATATTTTACAGCATATGTAGTGTGCTAGATAGGACAAGGGGGAATGGATTCAAACTGAGACAGTAGGTTTAGGTCAGATATGAGGAGGAAGTTCTTTACTGTGAGAGTGGTGAGGCACTGGAACAAGTTTCCCAGAAAAGCTGTGTTAAGTTCCATCCCTGGAAACGTTCAAGGCCAGGTTGGATGCAGCTCTGAGCAACCTGGTCTAGTGGAAGGTGTCCCTGTCCATGGCAGGGGGGTTGGAACGAGATGACCTTTAATGTCCCTTTCAACCCAAACCATTTACAATTTTATTATCAACAATATTATTGAGGGGGAGCGGAGAGAGAGAGGAAGAGAGAGAAAGAGAAGAGGTCAGCATCAGCATGCTGATGCTCAGAACTAGAATACTAAATTAGCAAAATTTCTGTTGACATTTTTTACACAGAACAGCCAAATTACCAGTGAAATATCTGTAGTCATTTAAGAAAATTTAAAACAACTTACAAACCTGCTAGGTGTGGAAATATTTTTGACACGTGTTTTGTTTACACTAGCAACAGATACTTGCAGGGTATAACGAAACTACTCACTACTCATTCTGAACAACTTATGGTACTCAGGAAAACAGAGTTCAGTTTACACATTAGTCAAAACCATTTCCAATTCTTTAGTCTGCTCCTATGTTCCTAATTTGTGATTTTAAGTTGATTTCCATACATTAATAAAGCACATCCTCAAAAAGATATGTGTAGATAAAATGCAAGAAAACTCTTACATTTCAGGAGCCAGTTCAGCCTCTTACAGCTACAACTATGCAGCATCAATCTCCCCCATATACTTGAATCAGCTGTTTGACAAAGCATGCCATTTTTTTACCAAAAACAAAACCTTGGTTGAACATAGAATTGAAATCAAGGTCCTCTTTTAGGAAATGACTGAGCATCAAGATGCATGATGATACTGTCCCTTCCTTGCCTCCCTTCTAATTAATTTTATTCTTGATAACTTTACACCAAAAAACCATACTCTGCCTTAATTTTACAGCATATTCAAATAGTCTCAAAACCTTTTGATCTCAGGGTACATCTTTCCCAAATGTGTTCTACAGCATACAGGGATCAGTGGACATGCACATCTCTCAAGTTGTCATGGGAAAGCATTCAACCACAGTGTCTGGGTACAGATCAGGCTCTCTGAGCACTGTCAGAGCTCTCCAGTTATTTAGTTGATTCTACCTGCAAACAAGCTCACTCAGTCATGCTGCCTAAGCATCTGCACTTTTGCACATGGAAACCAGAACTTAAAATTCTAACTTTTAAAAGTTGGTGTTTTTTCTTTTTAAATACTAATGCAAGTGGAAACAAATTCAAGCACTAGGCAGGACAAATCACAGGCAACCTAAGGGATGCCTGCTTAGGGCAAATCAATTAGAAACTGAGTCCTGAGTGTATGCTAAAAATTAACTTTGTATGAAATTGGGTTTTATGAAGATTAATGTACAGATATAATTTGTTATCTCATCCCAGTTTTGGTCCAAAATGAATAATCAGAGACTTCACATAGCACGGACACAACTAAGCATTTTCAGTTCACAGAATTTAAAATATGAATATAAAACCTTTTAAAAAAGCAGAAAACAAAGCTCAGTCTCAATGCTGGATCACCAATAATAGATGTTATCTATGCAGCAGATTTATAAGCAAGACACAAAATTCACAAGTTATCAAAGTACAAATAATTTAACATTGAATTACTGCTGTCAGTAATGCTTTCAATTAATTCATATTCTGAAAACTGTGAACAATGCTCCTTACATTTAGTAGACTCCATCATTATACTGTAAAGTATACTTTCATATGACTACAATATTAATTTATAGGATAAATTTTGTAAGATTTGCCCTTTGGCAGGTTTGTTGAGACAATTGTAGAAGAAAAAACCTGAAACTGGTAAAAGCTAAAGCCATACAAAGGTGTGGAAAGCAGTCATCATCAAAACTGTTTATTTAATATCATACCTGTTATAAGTTCAGGTAGCAATTCAAAAAACATATAATGTAATTAGAAAATCAAGACTCCAGAAAGAACTGTGACCTGGTATTTTATGTTTACCTTTGGTATTCCAGAAGTATCCAGCCAGTTCTGGAAGATACTTTCTACAGTTAAACTAGACCTTTAAAAAAAAAATAAAAAATTAGAAGACATGCAAAAAAAAAAACCAATTTTTTTTTCATGGGAAAAATAACCCTTTAGGAGCTAGGCAAACCCCCTAAATTCAAGTATTAGTTGTATTGAAGTGGTACAATATTCTTGGTTTTTTTAATGAATAAAACCATCAGAGATCCTATGAGCAAATTAAAGGTAGATCAGGTTTTGTGTACTTAAATCATAAATTCAGTGCTTATAAGGATTGACAGAGAACGTGTTATGTGGTAAACTACCTTTATGAAATGTGAAGTATGAACAGGTGCTCTACTTCTTGTTACATGGATAAACTTCAGGGTTTTAAAAATATATTAATTCTCAAATGGATATTAATTCTCCAAGTCATTAAGTGTCTAATATACTTTAGTTTTGTACTTTCTGTACTTTCTTTATATCCTGATAACATTCTCAGTGAAATCATAGAGTAGTCTGGAGCTTCAACAAAAGGAAATAGTTTGTCATGATGAAGCTGTGTGAGACTGAAAAACTACATGCATAAGTATTTGTAAATTCAGAAACTGTATTTGCACTTTTACTTTTGTAGGCAGCTTCTGTGCCTACTTCAGCTCTGGTGGAAGACTTCCCAACTTACAGGGAAACCAAATAAAAATAAATAAATAAAACAAAAATAATTTTTAAAAAATCACACATGCAAGTACTAAAAAAAAGAAAGTTGAGGAAGCCCTCAATGAGTATAAATATTCTGAGAATCAGAACAAATGTGTATAGTCCTGTGCATGGTAATGCCTTGGCAAGACTCATTCTAATGCTTGCAGTTACTTTTACATGTGTAATGTAGACTCAACAAACAAAGCATTCATGAAAAGAACAGCTATTTCCAAGCTCTGAATCAGGAAGGCAAACAACCCAATAAACAATTTGAACTGATCATATGATTTAAATATTCACAGCAGTCAAGAAGGAGCATTTCTACATAGCCAGGATTCTGAATTTTCAGGAAATTACCATTGTGTGTGTTAGATCACTATATAAGTCAATTTTCTACAGAAAACTGAACATATATGTCATGCTTGTGTAGTGTTCTACATTAAAATAAATGACTAAACATCCATATTTGTTCCTTGTTATTTGTTCAAACTTATTAAATTTAGAGTATTTGACTGCTAATCCTTCAGACTATAATTATCTTCATTTTACCACTGTTCTCTAAAAATTGACGTCTAGTTTTAAGTCAGATTAGCTGAGTCCCTTGACTGGCAACAGAGATAAAGAGAAATATTTCCATACAGTCAGTCAATTTACTTTCCCCAGAAGAAGATGATGGTCTTGATTTCTTATTTCTATCTGGTTACTTTAAAGGGTGCATACAGAACTAGTTTAAAACCAGACAACAAAATTTTATATAGGCAAAGGTAGATCACTTGGATTGTACCATTTATTCTGTCTCAAGACGCATAAGCAGGATAAAAATTTTTGTTATTTGTAATTGCATGAATTAAACCCAACACAGCTTAGTGTTCTAATGCTGAAGCAGAGCTAGGAGCTGGGGAAAATTCCCTTAGTTGCACATTTAATTTGTCTTACCAAGGGATAAGAAACACAACCTCATCATGTCAGCTAATCCTTTTTTTCCCCATCCCCAGAAACTAAACCTACAGTGTGAGAAAAAAATCTCCGCAAAATAACCTATGTTAGATTTGCTATGTAGAACCATTGTTTAATATACCCTCTATTTCATTTCAAAAACTAGCTTAGAAATGAGCTTATGACAACTGAGGGGAATCACACTGTTCTGGCACCACACTAATCCAGGCAGAAACCCCTAGAAAGTTTCTCAGTGTGTCCTAAAACGTTGCCATTTTTCTCAAAAGCAAAACCAGTAACACTGCTTTTTCTCTGCCTGCAGCACCCAAAGTTTCAGAAAAACACCTGTCATACGACCATATGCAATCCTCTTTGTTTGTACTTGCACACAAGTACTTTGTTTAATTCCAAATTAGGATATTCTTGTTGGCACCTACCAAAAAAAAATAACTTTTTAAGAGGCACGCACTGTTTTTTAAAAAATACATTAGTAATGAGCAGACTATTGCAAAGATCTATTCTGAATCTCTTAATTGGCAGTACTGAAGTACAGAAGATGTTGGAAATGCTTCTGCTAAATTGTTTGACTTAGAAATAACCCCCCAAAAATTATCACAAACAGACTGCCATCTCAAAACAAGTGTCCTAGAGAAAGAACAGACAGCCTGATATTTGTAGAGGCTGCAGTTCAATAAGGGCATTTACCACCTGCTTACATTGCAGTTAACCATCTGTAAGGACTTAAATCTGGTGTTTGTGTGAATTCCTGAATTGCTTTCTGCTTAAGGTTCTGAATTGGACAGTGGGATCTGGGCTGAGCTGACTAGCACTAACTCTTACAAGACCAAGTTTCTTCAATTGCTTTGTACAACAGCTCCCTACTGCAAAATGAGAATGCGTACAGATGGTGATGGTGATGGGATGAGATAACGGATGTGGTTACATCCGTTATCTCATCCCTTGTCTATTTGTTTAGATGATAAGCCCAATCAGCCTAGGAATGATCTCCTAATATCACACACACAGTTCAGATTCAACACTTTAAAACAAAGTCTGTAAAATACTAACAATAATGATAATTTGGAAATTAGCACTATAAAAGATGGCTATACATGAAGTTTTTATTGCACAAGGCTCTAAGGTACTCTACAAACATAACATAAACCCACTTAATGCCTAAATCAAGGAGAAAAAACATGAAAGTGTGCGACTTTTTTCTTTAGGGTAAAGGAAGACGGAAAAGTCTGCAATATCCGGCTGAAGATACCTAAACAAGCACATCTACTTCATCATATATTTATACACATCAGTAATTTTCAAAGTAAGGTATTCCAGCTAAATATGGAGGCATAATTAGAGCAAATCAAAACACAATGACTAATTAGTGATTCTGTCAACTAGACATACCTTACTGCAGATAAATTTTCTTTGGATTTTATCGAGTGTATATATTTTGGTTATGAAAAAGAAGAGTAATCAAAACAACTGGAAATAATTTTTCACAATTATTTGCTTCAGTAGTAAGGTGCCTAGCAGCCATTTGTCTCATTCAAAAACATCACATCCAACAATGTGCATGTGAATCAAAGAAAGCAAACGTGAAAGAAAGAGATACACCTATATAGCTGAGTAGTTTGAAATTGCAGCATTATTTTAGTACTTAATTGACAATTGGTGAAAACATCCAAGCAATGTGGTTAGTGAACCTGGGATATTAAGAGTACAAATAGCAGAGCTATAACACAAGCCTTCCTTTGTCTATCATGTATTATTAAAACCACAGGCTATTAGTAGATTTGATTGCTTTATTGAATGAAATGGAATAAAAAATACCAGCAGAAAACTCCTAAGAGCAGAACTGACCTGCTCAAAAAAATTTGGCAGCCAGAAAGTAGCTGCATAAGCAGCAACTCTGATTTATCTAAGACTGGTGAAACCCTCTGTTACAAGGGTAAGCACTGATTCTGTGCACAGCTCACATGTTGGGCAGATGTGGAAAGGATCAACTTGCAGCAAAGACTATGGGTGTAAGCCTTGGGGAGAATAGAGCCACTGGAGTTGTATCAAATCTAGTGCACTCTGAGAGTCAGACACATAAGAGGGGGGTTTCTTAGTGTTTTGTTAGTTGGTTTGGTTTGTTTCAATGCAGTGAAGTTTCAAATTATATGAGTAAATAAAATGCCTTGGTTACAGGTGGGAAGTACTGTAGATTTTCCACAGAAAGGCAGGGATAACATGAGACTCTAGCCAGTGCACACAGTATTTTAAAAGGCTTTGTAAAAAGAGAAGGATAATGATCAATATTTGTTTGTCATTCTTTTCATTAGTCCTTCACTCAGACAAATAATCAGTCTTAACAGCAAGTTAAGGAGTTTTAAAGGACCAGAAGGTACTGCTCAGCTCATCTGATGTCAGTGTTCAGCTGCAGTCCAGAAACAGAAGGGTCCTGCCTCACCGCATGGATTCCTGCAGCTAACATGCCATTACAATTGAGTCAGAGCAGGAAGTGAAGTAGCCCTATAAAGTAGGCATAAAACTGTCCTCCTCCAATTACAGAAGGCAGCAAAAATCAATAAAAAGTTACATCTGGATCTTGGAGATACTCATCACTGGGAATGTACTAAAAAAATCTCCTTTACATAAAAACTAAAGGAATTAAGTACTTGGAGGTAAGAATCTTTTTGATCCAGTCTCTGTATCCAATAGAAGAAAGCTAAAGTTACATTACTACAGTGAAATAACTACAGAAAATTTCCACACTGTTTCATGATAATTTTCTGCCAAGGTTCATCCTGTTCTCATTACAAAAGTCTCCCATAAGCTAAGTTCTATTACTAGCTACATAGTTTGCCCCTGTTGTCACAGCTGAGGGCAAGATTTGGTTTGATTACCTACTACAAATGTCTCTTTACTTCTTTTTTTATGATTAAGACCAGGCTCCATCACAAATTACAGTGTATTAGAGTGCTTTGTCAAGTTTGTAATATTTGTCAAGTTTGAAGTATGTAAACAGTTTAAATTTTACTTGGTAGAAAATTTTAACATTAAATTTTACTTGGTAGAACTGCACAAGCCTGAGATGCTTTATGTGCTACACATAATTTTGCTCTAATATTGAAATGCACTTAATTCCTACATCAAACTTTGCGCAAAAAAGCGCTCATCAGCAGATGATCTCTAAAAATACTTGATTTTTATCTTTCCGCCCTTTTCTTTTACCTCAGGTGAGTATTTGTGTACTAGCCACAGAATTCATTCTGAAGAATGAAAAAAAATATCCAGCAGATAAGAAATAAAGTCCTTCTGTAGATCAAGATTCCTCGCATTGCTGCTGATATCTGCCAAGTAATTTTGGGAATAGATAGTTCAGATATGCTATATATATGACTGTATAATGAATTACCATATATCTGAAATTTCTTTCATACATTCTGGAATGTGATGCATCAAAAATGGAGTGATACTTCTTTTGCATTCGTCTCACTGAAAGTTTAAGTATGCTTTTAGGCAGAAAAATGGATGCTTATGCAACAACATTTTGCACTGGATTTGGAGTTCAGAGAAACACAGGTAAAAAATAAAAGGAACAAAACCAGAAGTTTTTTTAACATGCCAATGTATAATCACACCCTTAAAAAATCACTTTCACATCTATTCCATATAATATACCTCATTATATTTGGGCTGGAAACTATATTGAATCATATATAGAGAGTATTATCCACTACATCATTGGAGAATGATGCCAAACTAAACCTGAGATGCCACAAAACATGTTTTCTCAATGATAACTAGCTTCTCTGTTCCTCAACCATCAGGAACAAAAGCATTTCACTAAAAAACGCAGTACATTTAACCTCTATGAATATCATCTTTTTTTTTAATTCCAAAACATTCACACAGAGTTATGAACACTTTTGAAATCCTAGCCTTCAACACTGTATTTTTCAAGTGAATATTTTTAAAAACTATAACATGTAAAGCTCCATTACAAAAGAATCTGTATTTGTAGCACAGTCTAGAATAGCACAGAGCAACCCAAAATATAAGCAGGGACAGCCTCAAAGTGCTGTTAAAGACCATCATCTTCAACCAGTCATAGTCACACACAGGAGGATTTTGAACTACATGCCAGTCAATTAATGCCTGATTTCCATTCATGTTTTCCATCTTTCCTCATGCAGCACTCTGTATGACTGAGAGTTACCAGAATACTTGAAAAAATCCATCTTCTCTGGTATCCCAGATGCACAGCAAAGTTCTGGCATTCTTGCTCTAGGGCACCATGTGCCAAAAGCAGCTGGCAGAAGAATCACAGATTAGTTTGAGCAGGCATCTATGCCTGGCACTTCAGATTGCATAGTGAACACAAGACATCACCTCTGACCTAATATGCAAGTTAAAGGCATGGTTTGGGGGGAATATGGTATAGGACAACCACAAGTCTTGTAATTTTTTGTGTATATATATAATGGGAATCTTCAGGCTAGCACTATTTCTGGCTACCACATATTAAAATCTTATTTCTACATATTTCTTTGGCTTTTCTAGCCCAGTTCTTACTTACCCTTTTTGTTTAGGAATGTCTTCCAACAGCAGGCTAAGAAAATCCTGGAAAATGAACAGAGGAGCATAGTTGGTATGTTTATGAAGCCATAACCCTGTGTCTTCACTGCTAGTGAGAGATTAAAGACTACAGATAGCAGAATGATATGAAAAAAAGTTTATATATCCACTATGGTGATACAATGACAACATAATGTATATAGTTATTTATACAATATACATTATATTGTCAGTTTTCCAACCCACTCAAGCAAGAAGTGTCAACATTTAAAGAAAATGGGCTTGAAAAGCCTGCTGACTAGTTTAACACAATCCCACGTTCCTACTTTTATTTTATCTATAAAAGATAAAATACACATGCACATGCACAAACTATATTTAAAACTGCTAAAGGCTGCAGATTTACATTTAAAAGTTAAGAAATACCAAATTTAACAGTGTTTACACTCTCTTCACTGTGTTTATGTTATCACATTGTCCTTTATTAGATAACTACATAAACCTTTTTCTCCCTTAGTGCATGTGTCTGATTAGACCACACCTACTCCCTCATTCCGTGACAAAATTTGCAAAATTGCTAATAACGACATCACCTAAGGAGTAAATTCTCCAGATAAAAGGTAGCTATAATTTCTTCCATGGTTTTACAAAGATGATGCAATGCCAATGGAAGAGCATTACTATCATCCTCACTTATACCAGTGTGATAAGCCCTCTTAAGAAAGTTACACCTGACATAACTAAAAGATTCTCTGGCACCCTGTGTTCTACGCAATTTTAATACCAATCACTCTGACAGAATACACTCCTTTGAACAATCACATAACAACAGGATTTATTAATACGAATTATTCATTTATATGCTGTTTCATAAAACCAAAGCATCTGCTTTATTAATACTAATCTTTGTGGAGACAAGTTTCATAGGCTGATAATGCTCCTCACTTCAGTATACAAGTACAGGCTGACTACTGAACAACAATTGCAAATTGTTGCTCTCTAAGGTCTTGAAGAAGTTTTCTAAAAGGCAGAAATCTTTTATTTATGGACCATGCCATAACAGTCAACAAAAGATACTGTTTCTCTGTCTGAGTATGACATTGTTAGGGAATCAAAGTAAGACTGATCGCACAATTGAAACTACTGGTAACACAGTTAAGCCTTCCTTCTTTAGATTATGAGAGAGATTCAGGCTGTGTTGCAGGGGCTGCAAAATTGGCTTATGACAAAAAGTAAATTAGTGCTGGGCTCAGTGTTGCTGTGGAAACAATGCCATCATTAACTGTGAGAGGAGTAATTTTGTCCCAATCACAGTGTATTGCAGACATGAAGATGATGATGATGTGTGAAATCCCTTTATTTCATACAACTACTTGTAGTTTTGCTGCATGTAAACATTACATTATTCTGTATATAAACAAAGAACTACTGTCTCCTTTCACTTGTGGAAGTTTTGCTGGAGGTACACAGTAAACGTACATGCAAATAAGGAATATGAAAAGATCATAGTTAGAGTTATTTCAAAAGTGTGTGAATAGTAAACCTGAAGTGGTTATCCCTCACACTATTTGCACTGTATATACATTAATGCAGCTAGATTCCTGGGTTAGATGCCATCAGCTTTTCATAATCAATCACACAGTGAATGGTTTTATAATCTGTATACTATACTATGACATTAGGCATCTCCTTTTTTTTTCCAAGTATCTCTTAAGAAAAAGGCACTGTTATTCTACAAGCCTTCTTAAAATTAGGATTAATCTATTATATCTTATTTTAACTGCTCATATTTCAATGCTCCAAAACAGAGTAGGAAAGCAAATTATCACTTACTTCATATTAGCATGGCTTTCAACATTTGCCTATTATCAAGTCCACATGACACATCTCATTATAGGTCTGACTTTTCAGCTGTTTATAATTTTGTCATTTTAACCATCTGGAGTGAAATTTTTCTCTCAGGCTACTTTTTCTTCCTCCACAGATGAAACAGTTCAGAAATGTCCAGGAGAAAAGTCAGAGGACAATGTGGGTTTTTTTAAAATTTGATGCCACTTCTTTAAGATGCTTTACTTATTTTACACTTTGAATAAAAGGCTTGTGGATGACTATGGTAATCATAACAAAATTCTGGATCAGACCATAAAGCAAATTATAGTTTGGTTTTCTTTGTCTTTGTTGCAAGTAATTCAATGAAGGCCTAAAGAATATATGAGGTAGAAACTACATGCTACCACAGTGCTGCAATATTAGCAAACTGGTTTATATTCATGTGATTAAATAATCTCACTTTCTTATATACTCATGTTGTTCTTACCTGACTAGAGACCCCGAGGCTAGAAAACAACTTTTCTCTATGTAAAGAAACTGTTATTCTGCAGTTTGTGGAATTCTATTAATATTTGGCCAAGCGGAAAAAGCCGTTGAAAAAAAATGAATTCAACATATTTACTAAGGATCTGCTAGCCCCTCATAATTAAATACCCTGGTGACTCTTATCCACTCTCACCATATTCCTGACTGAAGCCAATACCTTTAATCACAGCTTTAACACTGGGCTTCTGCTGGGCAGATCAAATCTGCATAGAGACTGTAAATTTGACATCAAGGAGAAATTTTCTTTGCACTGTTAATGGATGTACTGTGTCTGAGTAAAAAGCAAAGAAGAGCCAAAAACTGAGAAGTAGGTTGAAAGAAGTAACTGGAAATCAAGGCTATTTAAAGCAGTAACTAGATATATATGTGGTATTAGAAGACCTTTTATTTCATGCCAAAAGATGTTTTATTACTACTCCAACTTTTGTCTTGAGCAATGGCCAGGAAGTTTCTACACTTGAACTGTTTCGGAGCATCAGGCAAGTACCTCTCCATGATCACACATATTGATATCAAATAAAGAACACTCAATATTAAAAGAAAAATTATGTCTTCATATTAAAACCTCAAATCCAGACATTTCAAGTACTCTACAACCAACAGATACTTTTGTTTAAATTCTCTGACTGAAATATAACGGGGTGCATAAAGTGGAGATGTCATGACTGAAAGTGATAGATGCAAATGGACCTTCCCTTGGCAACAAATGAACTTCAACTACACTTACATCCAGTTCCTTGAAGGAATAATCCACTCAAAGTTAAACTATTCCTAAAAAATATGCAGTTTGTAAATGACATAACTAAGCGGCAAATATTAATCTTTCCCTCCTGGGTGGTAAAAATAAATAATGAGCACCTTCTATGTTCCTGTTTATTTGGAATTCCTTCCCTAGACATTTTTCTGGCTTTTGGTGACAATCCCAGACTGCACCTCCAAAGACGACAACTTCCTGTCTAGAGTAAGCAAGACTCCTGCACTATACGTTTTATTATCAGGCTGCAATCATTAGCCAGACAGCTTAACAGGGTAAGCCCCACGTGATGGAACCTCTGTCTAGCTTTAGTCAAAAGTAAATTTGTTGCCCATTATAACAGACAGAACCACACAAAAATTGAAGTCTGCAAACAATTCAGTTTCCAAGGTATTTTTATTTCAAGACGAAATGGGACAACAGCTTTAACTCTGTTAGGAGTACCAGCAACTTGCACTTCTTTCTTTTTATTTATAGTCAAAACCACTACAGTCATTATTTTAAAAGTTCACTCAAAGCAATTAGTAAGTGAATTCTCTCATAATAAGAAAAATGGAGTATTTTTTAAATCCTTCTCAAAGATTCCAGATTTGCATTACTCATCTGTTGCTACCTCAACTAAAATAAGCTACTATTAAAAATCTACTGAGCATGCAAGCAAAATGAAGGAAAAAGGCAAACTGATTAATGTTTCACATCTGAAGTAATTTCCTTGCACCTGCAGCTCCCATCTGGGAAAATTACTACAAACACCGCTGAAAACAAGACTAGTATTCATAACATGGGCAATTTTTCAATGTTTTACTTTCCCTCATTCCCACAATTCCTAAACCTGGGAACTTCTACAGTTATTTTGGACAAGGTGAAAGTATAACAATATAATATTTAAACTTACCATTTGCACCTCTATTTATTTTAAATCTTTTATTCATTTAAACACTGATAGAATATTTATTCAAGAAGGATAAGAAACTTTGTACTAACTTGACTTCATTGCTTCCCCATTTATACCTCCTGCTGTGATTCCTTATCTACTTATACCAGACTGCAACAAAAACACAGTCTTAAAGATTTCTTACAAAGAGAGAAAATGCATTTTAATTGGATATAGCACTATAACATTTGCCTTTTTCAGTGACCAAAAACCAGTACAATGTTAAAATTCTCTTCTTCCCAATAATTTCACTAGGAGCTGGATTTAGGCTGATGGTTGACAAGGTAAAAGCACAAAAGCAAACAATGGAAGTTTTAATGTACAGCACTCTTTCTCCACCACATCAGGTGGTATTTCCAAATGAAGGAGAGTACCTTTTTTTTAAATTGACATATATTAAGCACATAGGTATAGACATATTGCACATATCCAAATAAAAAGTAGCCTAAGAAATAAAAGTTTAACTTTTGCTTCTATAATTCAATAACAAAACACTGAGCAGTTTTTTTTTATCCAATAACCAAAATGGATGTTTCTGGGTGTAGTATTTCATCTTAGGAGACTGGAGTAATTAAGCTACAAATTGACATTTCATAGCTAGACAAAGGGAGAAGTTTCTAGTGTATGTGCTAGCTAGCTACCATGACTAGTAGTACAGTCTGCTGAACATTTTGCAGCATTCAAACAGTCTACTGACACAACTCACCCCACATCAACCAGGTGCAACAAGCTAACATTTTCTTACCAAAATCTGAGCACCTTTCTTACCACCAGCTTAAAACGCTGGGCTTCTTGTTGTTAGCAGTCTCATGACTTCTGTAATTTTCAAAATTCTTCCAGCTGTGTAATAGTGAGGCATCATTTTTATGATTTTGAACACCCTAATGTAGACAAGGCTCATATAGTCACTGACATTTTCCACACTATGCCAAATGTAACTGCTTACAGTGTCAATAACATAGCACAGGAAAGAGCTGCAGCAGTATTAACTCCCTTAACGCCCTGAACATCCCTCCACAGGGCAGAAATGCTGTGTTAAGAGCTACTTCTCCTAATTTCTGGATAATTTGACATACAAAAGGAATCACAGGTCCATAAGATACCTGGGCATACATCTCACCCCGTAAGAGTGAGATTCAAAACAGTATGCATGCAAGCAAAAAATAACTGTGGCTGGAAGAAAAAGCAAGTGCTAAACTTCAGTTACACAAAATCAGAGGCCCTTACTCAGTGTTTCAAGAAGACATTTATCACTGTCCTGAATATCCGCAAAGATTTCAACCATAAGACAGATTTCAGTGAAGAAGGTGGTTTCAGAAAGTTACTCATACCCCTTCTCTTCTCTCTTCCCTTCCCCCTCACTGTCATCACACTGCTCTTCTAGCAATGCTAAATATTTGTTGTGTCATGGGTTTTGGTCCAGGCCTGTTTTTCACCATGATTAGTTCAGTGACCTAGTTCACAGACACTCCCATGAATGGTTGTTTTCACAGCATTACTGAAGCAAGAAGCTGCACTGCTATTTGCGCAAGCTGGATTCATCACCATTGGGAGGATTCCTAGAACTTTGGGCACAGAGAGCTATGTAATTTTCTAAATCAAAAGAAAATTAGAGCCAGTAGTCACATTACTTTTACAGAAAGACCTAGCAGCAGGTAAATTTCTACTTATAACTGTAGTTGGCTTTGTCCTTATAAGAAATAGGGTGAAATTAGAAGCATTGAATGACAGCATGCAAAGAGAAAGAAAATAAATTCAGAAGTGTAATTTCTTCTCTTTCAGAAACAGAGGGGAATCAGGGGAAAGACTGGACTGATCACAACCAAAAACCACAAAAAAAGATCACAGGCAATAATTCCAGTATGGTAAATGACCCTATTTTGAGAACATCAGTACTTAAGAACGTTGGCCTTTTAAAGTATCATGTTAAAAAAAAATCCCTCATTGTTTATATTATCGGATACTAGCAGGGTGTGATTCAAGTGTCACCATGAAAAAAATGTTTTGCCCCCTACCAGATAGGAATTTTACCTATATTGCCAAATTACAATTACCTCTCCCATTACATCACCACCAGATGTAATGGTTTTGGTATCCAATCCAAATTTTAGGTTGTTTGTTTTTCCCAAAGGTGAGGAACAAGCCCAAGCACAATACCTGAGAAAGGACAAGCTGCCCATGGAACTTAACGACAAATTTCCGTAAAGACGCAAGGTATGAGACCTCTCCTATTGTCCTTGCCAGAGATCGTAAAAGAAAATAACCCTGCAAAAAATTAAGGCAGAAGCCATGAATTTTCTGATATCTAGAAGACTAAAGTCCATATGGTATTCATAAAGCAATCTCAATAAAAATAATTTGACAACACTCACCTTCAAATAGTGAACCTGCATGAAGATTTTTTCTGCTTTAAGACCATATTTGACAACAGAGGCTCCAGACTCACTGAATTCTCCTGTGCTCTCCTTTTTGGGCCTAAAATGGAAACACACTAATTAAGTTTTGGATAAGTAAGTAAAGAAATAAGTCATACATTACAGGTTCTGATAGTTGAAAGCATTGTGTGGCATAGTAACTTTAAACACCTGTGACTAGTTCACAGGTTCAGTCTTTTTCTTCATCATAAATACATAAATTGACTTAGACAGTCAAACAAGTGAATTTTCTTCTAAATAAGATTCATCAGTAGGTTGGTGTAGTCTTTTTACAGCCAGCATGACACCAGGTTGCATGTCATTTTCCAGTGCAGACATGTTACAAACAAAGAGAAACAAATAGACAAAAAGAACATTTTAAGGGGAAGGAGAAGTGGAGGGGAAGACAGTGAAGTCACTATGTTCAACTACAGTTTTCTTTTTTTTTTTACCTAACATGGGCTTAACAGCTTACATGACCATCCTTGCAAGAATAACTTCCATCTGCATGCAATAGACTGCTGCAGAAAGTGTTCTGATATTCATTTTTCCATTTGGGTTGGAAGAAAAGTAGTTCAAATTTTAAAAGAGGAACTATTTTGCACACAGGTTTGAGGTTTACAGACAAGAATGACTAGAAAAAAAATACTATTTACTGCCTCATTTAAAATTTAATACAGCATCTGGTATGCCACAAATCTACAACAGTTAAGTACGGAGGACTTCTAGGCTCTAAAGAGCACACACTGAAGCTAAAAAGAAGCTATGCAAACATTTTTTTCTTCATTTGTAAGAAGTGCCTTCACAGGCATAGTACATAGAAGATTGTCTAGATTTTTTTCTTCCATTCAGAAAACATCCCAACTAACAGTTGCCTGTCTTAGAAGCCTAACCATGTGACTAAACCTCTCCAGTTCTAAATGTGGATTTTGAAATGGCCAGTCTTCGAAACCAAATGTCTTTCCCTTAATTTCTGCAGAACAGGGGAAATATGGGCCACAGCAATGCAAGATTCTTCAAACCACACCACTCATGCAGAAGTGATTTCAGGAGCTAACCCTTGTGTTCAAATTTTTTTCCATATCTGTGTCTCCTTTGAGGAAAACGTTCTTCCTTTTTATGTATATGTCACAGTTTCTTATTACAGTTTTGCCCAGAGTTCTAAATTGGGGTGTTTTTTAGACATTATTATTATGGCCTGTGCACATTAAATCCACTATACACAAAATTTTCTTAAAATATAACTGTTTGAATTAAAATAGAGAGAAAAAACCATTGAATTTTACACTGTGTTTCTAACAGAGTCCTCTTCCATGTTATCATTCATAAATATCTTTCCAGTAAGATCTTCCCTCAACATTGAAAAAAAGATAGCAGTAACTGTTTTCTTATTCCATGGCAACTCCAGTTCTTCCAGCCTGTGTAAACGTTGCAGACCCCCTGTAGGAAAGCAGAAATCCAGCTATTTCCCTTCTGGATCAGTCTCCTGGAAGGAAGACCTGCTGACATTCCATACATGACTTTTCATCATTCTCTGCATACATAAAAAGCAAAAACTTCTTCATTTCTCTCTTAATAAATAGCCCAGTCTATTGACTTTGAAAAAATGGATTTTGAGCACAGCTACAGAATCCACACTAAATTGAAATAACTCTCATAATCACAATTATTCTAAATTAGGCAACCATACTTCCTCCTCTGACTTTGTGCCTGTGTAGATCCTAGGACTGACTAGAAAGGAATATTGCATGCAGATGATGGTAGTGAAGAATTCCATACATATACACATTCCTCTGCAAAGGCTGTATATATGTGTAACCTTGTTCTCTGCTATCAAGACTTCAGAACACTATTTTAAAGCAATGCTTACTGTATTTACCAGACATTGAAAATACAGAGACTGACATTTTGTTACACTGACCTACAAAAGCTGCATCTAACCTAGTAGAAAAAGCCAAGCATAATGCTAAAGCAACCTGTCTCAAAATATTCAAGATGCTATCTGGCACATTTTACATACTGACAAATTTCTGAAGGAAGTAGAAGATGCTGGTTTCTGTTTGCTGGGGAGATGAGTACATTGCACTAGTAAAAGTACAACGCACTGGGATGTCCTTGGTAATTAAATGCTCTGATGTGCCAAGTGGTCATGAAAACTTACACAGAGACTGTAAGAGACCATCTGAAAGCAGATTTCCTATCAGATAGAATAAAACTCTTCAAACACCTACAGAGCAGTCAGAAGCATTGCTTCAGGACAGAATGGACCTGACACAAGTGGAACTCAGAGACTAATTTAGAGTTAGATATCAACACTGGCTTGCCTTAATGAATAACCACAAGCTGCAGTTCAGCCATAAGGGTCAGGAGTTGAAACACTGTGAACACCAGCTTTATTCTGCAGAACAGAATGGTCTTCTTTACTTTCCTAACAGGAGAGATGAGAGTGCTAGTGTTGATGATCACCAGCAAAACGAGTGCCAAGACATTTTTCACAGGTGATTTTATCCCTGCAGGTTTGTTTCAAATTCTGTGAGAAAATAGGCACAGTTCTGTTGGAAGTCTCATCCTGTATAAGCATGGAAGTGCCACAAACTCCTTCTTCAATATTAAAATTTCCAGGTGCTGCCTTTCAGAGCTGCTGCCTGTTGAAAAGACATCCAATTTCTTTCTTACCTGACCTCTTTTTTTACAGGTAGCTTATGACATGCTACTTACTGAAACACAATACCAAGTACCCACAATAAGAAGAAACATCAGGCTGATCATCAGTTTGCTGAGTGGCTTTCACCCAGTTTAAACACGTATTCATTTGATGGATCAAAAATTAATTAGATCAGCTGGTAAGTTTAGGGCAGATTTTTCCAGCTGTCAGGAGAAAGCACAAATAATCATATGATGAGCAGGGAACAAAAAACGTAATGGAAGAATGAGCTTATGCTTGGGAAGAATGAGTTGGTTTATTTTTTTCTTCCTGAAATAATTGGCAAGAAGTAACAAATGATTATAATTTACTTTTAATATCCTGTATAAAAACACAAATTTGAACCAGCCCAAGCCTCAGTACAGACTCACAACCCAGACCAAGGGCCCGATTTTTTCTCTTATATGCCAATTTTAGAAAGCATGAGGACATCTTTTCGGAAAGATGAAGAAAAAAAAAAACAAAACAACAAACCCAGTAAATAAGCAAAAAGATAATTTATTCACATCCATGCCACAAAAATAGTAGAAAATATTTATATCTGACTAAAATCAGAAGGAAGACCTTAAATGCAATCACAAGGAACTAGAGATACCAGAGAAGAAGAAATGGCCAGAATCACGTAGTGGCGTCATGTTCCTGGCCTGAAGTGTTTACTGGAGACACATTTTTCAAATGAGAAATTAATTTTTCACTCTTTTGTATTAGCATTAGGAATACTACAATCCAAAAGGTAAGAAAAATGCTTATTATTATGTCTAATAAATGTGCAAATCAATAGAAAGCTTAAGTTTCATTTTCAAAATAAATCAATCCTTTTTGAGTTTCAAACTACAAAGGATTATGGCCCTTAGAAAAATCATTTTGAAAATTTACACCACTTAACATTTGATTAGAAGTAACAGCTATATAAATCACAAAAAAGACAACAAATGTGATTCCATCGTGTTGAAAAGGGAAAACACTTGTCCAGATAAGCATCATATCCCAAGAACCAATATTAAAACCAAATTATTTAAAGCAAATGAAAACCTCAGCATGTAAATTGGTAGTTGTGTTGGCAGCAGCTGTATAACAACTAGTGATTAAGCTTGCTTTTGCATTTACAACTATGGTCAAATTTCACACCTGAACACTTATACAACTGTGTAACTTCATTGACTCTGCTTACACATAGATACACAATTCATCAATAAACACAAAGTAAAACAGACCAGTGGAAAACTACAGTTATGCAGATGGTTATATGCTTTTGGATTACATGAGGCCTTGGATAGGAACATCTGTGTTGGTGAACACACTCTACAGTGTTCAAATATAGTAGAGCCTTTTAAGTTCTACTGGGCAAGCACAAGAAGAAAGGAAGACCTTAAATGAATGAAATGGCAACAGTTTTCCAAAAACATTTAAAAATAGATAATCTAGAAAATGGCTATCAATTTATTCTTCATTTCACTTGGTGAAAGAAAGAAATGAAATCTACATTGTTTGAAATAAACAGTATTTCAGTTGTGCATTAGGAAGCAATTTTTAACTGTTAACACTATTTTATTGAGACACTAATACAACTTGTCTCTCTTATGAAAACTTTTTTATTGGAGCCTTCTTAGAACATGTTAGTAAGAACCCACTTAGGATGGTCTGTGTGTACTGCCTTTATTTCAGAGCAGGAGAATAGATTACTTAATTGTTTTAAATGTGTTCCCGTACTTCCATGATTTGGTCAGAAATCATGGCTAATTTGAACTAGGATTGGTAAACTCATTATTCTTGGTCAAGAACGGTAAGGAGACAAGCTGTAGAGGCTCAGCAGATCTTGAATTAGACAGACACTCAAGATCAAAGACTCCGGAAAATTCCTAACACACCAATCAGAACAGCCCAGATTATTAATCACTGGCAAAGGAAGACTGTCTTTAGCTATCTATAAAGGAGCCTTGAGTTTAGCATCTGATACCTAAAGACCAAAAATCTATTTTAAATATAAATATTAGCAATTTCTAATGAGAAAGTAGGTTTATAAAGTTTACATATTATACATATTATACCTTTACCTTGTTTTTTAAAGCTTCATTCAGCCTTGCAGTTAGGTACCATACTAATGTATGCGCTTGTCTTCAGCCACAGAAAATGACTGTTATGGCTTCCAACAGTGAACTTTCTCAGGAAATGGTCTTTTACTTTTTCCCTGAATAGAAGCTCTTGTAAACTGCTTAGAGACATTTCATATCAAACTAAATCTCATGGTTTTCTAAAAGCTTTCTATAACAAAGGGAGAAGCAATTGCATTGTAGTCAAGATGTATAACCCAGTCAGTTTAATTTGCATTTTCTTTTTTTTATTAGAAGAAAATAAGGAAATGCAGTGGATTTAATCAGATGATTCAGATGTATATCTTTTGAAGGGTGAAAATGTGGAAAATAGAAGAGAGTGAAGATGCAAAAGTGACAATGATGTTATTTTAATGTTACCTTAAAACTTGCAGCTCTTCTTCAGAGTTTTGCACCTCATCTCTGAGTCGGCGCCACCGCAGTAAAGCTTTCAATTCCTGTTGCCCTTTTATTTCATCACGTGACAGCTGCTTAGTAAACAAAAAACACAGATCACTGATTGCTGTTTCCCAACAGACAATAATAATTTGCAGAACCAGAAACCTGGTTTGTTTCTCTTTAATGTACAGAAGAGGCAGGAAACAGTATCAATAATCCATGATAAAAAAATAACAGTTGCTGCTATGAGAGATGATAGCAGCAATAAGGAAAACAAAAGCCTCACTGTGCACATCAAATCAATAGTCAGTTAAATAGTTTTAATTAAGGAGAGAGATAGGCATGTTGTTTTCCCTTTAGTGAATGGTAAGAAATGAACTGAATATACAGTAGAGATACCTGGCATAGAGGTTTTGGTTGCATCCTTACTCTTCCCAAATTGAGAGCAAAGAGCAACATTGTGTCCTGGCTTCATTCCTCTTTTCTACTACTTTTACCATACTCCTGAAAGCCCCCTGTTGTGTTTTCCCCCATTTACGTAATATTAACAGAGATTCTTACTTATGAAATAAATGCCAGGTTGCCAGCTGACAAATAATTATTTTGAACATAATTAAAAGTTATGCTTGTCTTTTATAAAATAGATGGGAAATTGGGGAAAGCAAAAGCAGCTAATATTACCCTGCATTACATTCAGTCACAACTGAAATTATTCTCAGGCATTACAGAATATACTCATAATCTTTAAATTCTACGATTGCATTGCATCAAAACTACTCAATAATGTTCAAAAGGTATGCCTTAAACATTTACAAGGGAACTAATCACACTGTTCTGTTGTTTTCTCCTTTACACTCAGCTCCAAGGAAGATGTCTACTACAATCAAATTGCTTTCAAGTGACTAACAAAAGCCAAGAATTAATGTGAACAGCTCACAGCAGTGTAGTGATGCTCAGTGTGAGGGCACAAATGAGTTTTAGAACCAAAAGGGAAAAGCCAAGTGTTTGGACAGCCTTTCTCGCTTTCTTTTTCCAGAAATATGACATAACAAGGCACTCTGTTTAGTTTGGTGCTATAAATATGCCAGACACTTAATAAAATGGAGGTTCAGAAGAGTGTATTATGTCAGTTCCCAGTTCTTTTCCTCAGGTGGAGATCTACAGACTAAAGAGGTAGAACCTGACAAAGGCTGGACAGGACTGACACACAAAATGCTTGAAGTAGCACAGGTACTACAAAAATAAGAATTGCATCAGAAAAACACTTTACTAGCTGATGTGCAACTTATGAACTTTTCACCTTAAGGGAGGCAGAGATTTCTAAGTCTCTGACAAGACAGTAACTTGGTGGGCAGTAGAAGAGGAAAAGTGTAAGTGCCAGTGTGTCCCATTTAAAATCATCTTCCATTTTGCTTTGAGGTACACTTCTTGGTCATCCACTGGACATAACCAAACAATTTTAATTAGGTACTTGGAATATTACAGTAAGACTTGATTTTTCCCATCTCAGAAGTGGAAAGAATGCACAGCAATTGTTTGATAATTGAACTGTAGTAACTTTTTTTAGAACCTTTTTGCGGGAATTTAATCACTGACAAACAGATGTTTCTATTCTCATTTGCACTGACCTCTACCTCTGTGAAGGTTTGTATACATTGTGGATCACTTTTTTTTTTATTCAAGTAAGCATGCAAATTCCAATACCATTTTAAAATATGTTACTTCATTACAGAGGAGGTTTAATTTATATCTAATTCACATATAATTTTGATTTCCACATTTATTTTGAAGCAATGTGTCATCACCTTACCTGTTGTGCCCTAGCCCAAAATATATCTTCTAAAAAAGTGGCAAACCCTTCACTTATCCACTCTTCCGTCCAGTCACGAGCACCAATGGCCAGTCCAAACCAAGCATGAGCAATTTCATGGCACAGACGTGTTCCACAGAGATGGCTTCCTCCTGGCAGTACACTTTGCGACAGAAAGATGATGTGTGGGCTGCACAAGAGAAATGAGTGACAGAGTCCATTACTGACCTGTTACAATGTGTATTGCATGTACATAGTAACAACAGAACCAAAGAATAGCCTGAATTGAAGATCCCCTAATTTCAACCCTTCTCCCGTGGACAGGGTCACCTTTCATTAGTCCCAGTTGCTCAGAGACCCATGCAAACTGGCCTTGAACACTTCCAGGGATGGGGCATCCACAGCTTCCCTGGGAAACCTGTGCCAGTGCCTCACCATCCTCACAGGGAAGAACTTTCTCCTAATATACAATCTAAACCAACTCTCTTTCAGTTTGAAGCCATTCCCCCTTGTCCTGTCACTACATGCTCTTTAAATAGTTCCTCTCCATCTTTCTTGTAGGCTCCCTTCAGGTAGGCTTTATTAGCCTGTTAGCTTCTTATTAGTGTATGCATGCTAGGTCATGACTAATAGTTTGTATCTCAGAAATTTGTAGGAATTAAGTTGCACTTTATTGTTGGTTGGCAGAAAATCAAACCAAAATTCCACCACAGAGTTGTAAGGTATTCAACCATCAGCTAGCTATTAATTGTAAGTAACTTAAACCAAAGTTTTATATTTTTCATGTTACAAGACTGATTTATTTCAATAGAAACATTTATATATAAGCCAGGCTAATAAAATACGAGCAGTGTCAATATTAGAAACAAGTATTTATCAGTTAAATGAGCTAAGATGAAGATAAATAAAGGAGAAACATTTAATAAAGAAACGAAATCAGTATCCAAAAGTTAAAAGCATCATACATAGTAAAGCACATGTGTGGGTCAAAACTTAAAACAAGCTAAGAAGATACCATCTCATGATAAGAGTTGATAATTTCTGCAAATGCAGAGATAGAAGAACATATTTTACTACAACCACATAAGTGCAAAGCAGTAGATATCTGCTTTTCACAACAGCAGGGGAACAACCCAGTCTGTATCTACTCTGCTTTGTACTCAAGCACTGTAAGAAGAAGTTGCAGGGAAAAACTGTTATGAATTGTCACTCTGCTACTGAAAATACCCTGAACTGCAAGTTACTGCAGTTCCCAACTCATGTACTACTGTAAGGCAATTTCTGCTATGCTTATAGACATCACAGACCTTAACATCTCAAAACTGATACAACTTTTGAAACTAAGTACATCTAGGAAATGAAAGTAGCAGAATTAAGCCCTCTGACTAATATGTAAGGGGTTAACAGGACACCATGTCACGGATGGGAGTAGCAAGGACAGAAACCAAGACCACCATCCACAGAGTGTTCCTGCATTAACCTGTGGTATCCATGATCTGTATTTCAATTCTTCTCTCACTTTTTTCTCAGTTACAAAGGAAATAAAACACAAGCATACCTTCAAGACCAGAGGTCTTTAAGTCTAGCCTTCCAAGCACGGGAGGGGAGTCAATAGCCTTAAGATATTTCCAAGAGTCAAATATTATTCGTCAGCATTCCAAAGAGCTTCCCCACCCACCCTGCCCTTCCGTTGGAAATGTTAAAACACCCACAGTTTTCTTGCAACCTGTTGAATGTCTGGAACTGGGACCATAAAGTATAGAAATTAGATAGAAAACACATTCAACAACTATCTCTTTACAAAAAAATAGTAGTTACCCAGCCAAGAAAGTTAATACATTTCAATCAGATGGCACTGTAAAAATCAATGTAAGAAGTTAAAGCACCAAGTCGAGGAATCAAGTAACACAAAAAAAAGCAAGTAAAAACAGCAGCTCTCCAAATCTTTGCCAAAAACAATTCTGATAAAGAGAATTAAGAGAGAGAGAGAGAGATGAGGAAAAAGTGTGAGCGCAGAAGCTGCAGAACATGATAAATCTTTTATTATAAAGCCCCCAATGATAATAATAACCACAGTTTTGAGGGTAGAACTTTGGTCAGTTTTAAATAAATGACCCCTACTTGAAGCATGTGTACAGTGCTACAAAGAAAAACTGCAGAAATAGACCAAGTAAATAACATTCCACACATACTGATGGCAACATTTCAGCTACTTGGTTAAGCAAAACAGAAGTAATTTCATGCCTCATAAATAGGCTCACAGAAAAGTTTGCATTTTAAGTCTATTGTAGGTAAATATACAATAAAGATTGAAATTCCTGCTTTCTCCAATCACTTAAAAACCAGAAATACACATTTAGACAATATTCTCTTTTACAGACGGATTACAAATCACTTCAGTAAGAAAAATGTATATGAATTAAATTTCGGCCAAAAAATATAAGCACCGCTTCCTACAAGGCTAAAATAAGATTATGTGCTGCAGCAGAATTTAATTTTAGATTCTGAGTAGAGCCAGCAACTTCCTTTCCTCAGAGCACCTTAAATGATTTCTTTTCTTTTGTTTGCCCTTAACAAACAGTACTATCTCCAATTCAAACCACTGAAAAGTTCCCATTTTTCTTAAGAGTAATTTTATCAAAGACTGAACATGTCTCTGGAAGATGTCCAGCACCTATTAGTTTGGAAGACGTTTATGTCTATGTATTTGTTTAAAACACAGATTCTCTATTTTCAATAAATATTTGAATTCCAGAAACTCTGCTCCACCTATACTAACCAAATCTACCTTTTTAATATCATCTAGGATGTGCAATGTTCATAGAATGGCTTGTGCAGAAAGGACCTTAAAGATTGTGTAGTTCCAACCCCACTGCCATGGGCAGGAACACTTTCCACTAAGGTTGCTCAGAGCCCCATCCAGACTGGTCTTGAGCACCTCCAGGGATGGGGAGTCCACAGCTTCTCTGGGAAACCTGTTCCAGAACCTCACCACCCTCACAGAGAAGATTACTTCCTAACATCTAATCTAAACCTTCTCTCTTTGAGCTTGAAGCTATTCCTCCTCATCCTGTCACTACCTGCTCTTGCAAAAAGACTTTCTCCATTATGCTTATAGGCTTCCTTCAAGTACTGGAAGGCTGCAGTTAAGTCACCCCAAAGCCTTCTCTTTTCCAGGTTGAACAAACCCAGTTCTCTCAGCCTTTCTTCACAGGAGAGGTGTTCCATCCCTCTAATCATCTTGGTGACCCTTCTCTGGACTCACTCACTTGAACAGGTTGATGTCCTCTCTGTGTTGGGAAAATGTTATGAATGTTGTCAATGGCACATTATTACTTAGCAGCGCTGTTCCCAAAACACTCAATAGTTCAAGAAAGCATCTAAGTGAAAAATAAGATAATTTGACTGGCAATTAAATTGCAAGACCCAAAAGCTTTTTTTTACCTTTTTTTNCTCACCCAAAAATTTTTTTTTTCCTTTTTTTTTTTTTTTTTTTTTTTTTTTTAACAAGAAGAGAAATTTGGCCTCCTATCATCTGTTTGATTTACTAGGAACAAATTATAAGGCTTGATATCAATTTCTTTGATTCTAATTGAAAAGAAAAGAAATCCATTCATACATTAGGAATGGACAAAGATGATTCACCTCAGAAATTACATCAAGACTTGACAAAGACTGTGCAGCTTATAAATGCCTTTAGCAAGTAGGGTCCAAGTTTCTAAAGCAGGCTAGAACAGGCAAGCTGGATGTGGTAAGAAAGATGGGAAACCTCTCCCAGTAAACAAAAAAACCAACAACCCTACCAGTCCTTCCCAGGAAGCTGGAGAAGTTCCCAATGGCTCCAAGAGAAAAAGAAGTTAATGACTTGTTTTTGACAAGTATGCACTTGGTTACCCTTCTGAAGCAAAAGAGAATTATTCTGACCAGAATCCCATGCTCATAACTTAGATATTCGCATCACTCAAATGGAAAAAGGAACAAGTTCCCCCTCCCAGTTAAACTGCAGTTAAGGGAAATCTCGACACTGTAACTATGGCAATGCATAGTTATATTCCCATATAACTATGGGAATGCATATAACGGAAAAAAACTGGGTCCCAAAGGGAAAGAAATTGTTGTTGTAAAAGGCCAAAGAGTCCTCATGTTCCAATCATTCAAATCCACCCATGTAGACATCCTTAATAGATAGTCTCTTTAACAAATAAAAGGTTTCCAATGAGTCCTAAAGCTCTGAACAGTAATCTGCCCATTTGAGAAGCCAAATCTCTAACAGGAATTTTTCAAAACTTTCTCTAGACTCATGACTTAGATGCAAGTGCTGCTTTGCACACAGTCTGCAAGAGTCTGGTATCTTTGGCTGCTCACACATAATCAGATGAGACACAGCACAAACCCTAGCCAACTGTATGTGCAAGAACCTAAATATGCATTTATGATAGGAACATGAAGTTCATTTCTAACAAACTTGTTCCATTCATTTTGAAGTAGAAATCTTTCCCTCTTAACACACAGAGATCTGCACATACATTTTCTTACATACTTGTGGAAATAACAGAGCCAAGACTATTGTCACCTGAGAAATATTGCTTCTGAAGTCAAAAGTAGCACCAAAAATCACTATTACACATACCACTTACATATATATATATATATTATATTTTAATCATACTTTGAATTTTCTATTTAGAAAAAACGTAATCAGATCATAAATGGGTGAGACAACTATTGTAGTTCTAAAAAATCCCTTCTTAAATATGTAGAAGGGAGCAGGGGCAGTCTCAAATATTTTCATAGGAACACATTAAAATTAAGGTAAACATTTAAAGATTACTGGAATTTGGGAAAGTTAGAGAATTAAATGACAGTTCTTCACAACTAGTTCCTGCAAACTCTCATCGGTTGCCTTTAACCTTATGTTGGTTTTGCTCAGCCAGGTTTTTGGTAGTGGGGGGCCACAGAGGTGGCTTCCGTGGGAAACTCCTGGGAGCTTCCACCAAGTCCAGCAGAGCCAGTCCCTGATGGTTTTGAAGATGGACATGCTGCTGGCCAAAACTGGGCCAATTAGAAAATTTGGTAACATCTCTGTGATAACATATTTAAGAAGAAAATCAAAACAAAGTCACAGGGTTTTTGCTCTTAGTCAGAGAAGATGAGAAGGTGAGAACAAATGAGGGAAACAACATGGAGACACCAAGGTCAGTGGAGAAGGACAGGGAGTGGAGATTCCTCTGCAGGCCATGGTGAGACCACGGTGAAGCAGCTGTGTCCCTACAGCCCGTGGGGATCCATGGGGGATGCAGAGATCCACCCGCAGCCCACAGGGATCCACGGGGGATGCAAAGATCCACCCACAGTCCATGGGGATCCACGGGGGATGCAGAGATCCACCCACAGCCCACGGGGATCCATGGGGGATGCAGAGATCCATCCAAAGCCCACAGGGATCCATGGGGGATGCAGAGATCCGCCCACAGTCCATGGGGGAGGTGCCCCTGCTGGATCGGGTGGATGCCTGGAGGAGGCTGTGATCCAGTGGGAGGCCTGGAGGAGAGAGAGGGTCCTGCTTCCAGCTGGAGCAGCCTGTCCTTGGAGGGCTGCACCCCATGGAAAGGGAGACCCATGTCGCAGCAGTTTTGGGAGGACTGTGTGCCCATGGGAGGGACTCACATTGCAGAAGTTTTGGGAGGACTGCTGCTCATGAGAGTGGACCCCACACTGGAGAAGTTCATGGAGAACTGTCTCCTGTGGGAGGGACCCCACAGTCTCACAGGGGAAGGACTCCTCTCCCAGAGCAGCAGAAGAATATCTTGGTGATGAACTGACCAAAATCCCCATGCCCTGTCTCTCTGTGCTGTTGGTGGGAAGGAGGGAGGGGATGGGGAGAAATGGTGTTAGAATGTCTTATTTTACTTCTCTTATCCTCCTCTGACTCTGTTAGTAATAAATTCACTTCGTACCCCTAAGCTGAGCCTGTTTTGCCCTTGAAATGGGCAAGGACCTCCTGGTCCTTATCTCAACTCATGAACCCTTCACTAATTTCTTTCTCTCCTGTGTCCAGCTGTGGCAGGGGAGGGAGAATGAGCAACTTTTGTGGGTGCCTGGCATTTGGCCAGTGTCAAACCACAACAAAACTACATTCTTCCAGTGATACAAAGAACAGTATCAACATGATGTCTGCAGTATCTGCATCAGACTTTGAATGTTAGCTTAATTTATCTTTGCAGGTACTTGTGCCATTGGAATACAGACACAGGAACACTCAACATCCACATTCTTACCTATATAATCTCCATTGGTCTAGTGTATGTTACAGAGCAGTACTGAGAGAACTACAGTCTTTTTCACCTCCTAGGTCTACAGTATACCAGAAACTCAAAGATATATTCAGATGCAGTTGAAGAGACAAGGATCTGGTAGAGTACTCTGAGCACTATTCCAGAAGTAATGGAAGCTAATTTTTAAGGTTTTGCCTTCCTACCATCATAGGGAGAAACCAAAAAGTGACGGAAGTTACAGCTGAAAGTAATTCTAGAGCAGATGATTAACTTTTTACTCTGTAACTCATGCAGCAACATAATAGGGTAGGCAACACGGAAAGAAAACTAACCCCCGTGTTTTGGAAGGAGGATAGGAACAGTCAACTCAGTTCTGCAATTCAAGATCCAAATTGTATATCTCAATGAAGTGCCTCAGTAGTGATCAGAACACCCAAGCAGCAGCTGCTCTGTGAACTGGTAATCTCTTCTGTCTTGCGTATTTTGCAGCCCCAAACCAGACCAGTAAGGATATGTATAAACAAGGGTGAAATTCTCTCAGGAGAAACTCTACTGCTGTTCAACAGCAAAACCAGTACTTGCCATAAAACTAAGAATTTACATAGTGAAAGGAAAAAGATAACATGAGCCTAAGCTCAAAACCACCATAGAAACAGCAGGGTTTGCAACAATCCTTGATCCTTCTCAGTATCTTCAATCCCATATTAACACCAAATCAACAGCCTTGAAGAAAACATAAAAAGACAGTATGTATTTATCATATACAACTGTGACACATTTCTATGTCTTTGGACTTATGGGTCACAATTTATTTGATTTGTCTGCACATTTTTTAGAGAGAAGATTTTATAAAGTCTCTTCAGAGACCAACATACCTTTGTAACTTTATGATGAATTAAAACAAATTAAGCCACATTGAAAATGTTGACAAGAGTTGACAAATGCAATTATATGCTAGGAGACCTTACTTTGCTACCACAAAAGGGCCAATCATACTGACCTGAAACAAAAGGATATAAGCTTGATATGCTTCAAAAATTAAAGAATTTTAAGCACTCCCACATAATGTGGGATCAGCCTAAAGGAACACTATCAACCCAACTCATTCCACATAATTAAATTCCCTTAACTTTATGCTCAGTGTCAGGGGACACGCAATATAAAATGCAGAGCTGTATCTCCTAAAACAACATATAAATATCTTGAGTTGCCCAACAAAATGCAAACCTAACAGACAAAAAACATTTTGGAGGTTCTCATTTTTGCACCAGGCTTGCCAAAAAGTGCCTTATTATGTTCAATTTCTTTTCTAGAACAGAATCTGTTTTCAAGTTCTAGCTTTTTTCTAGGGATCAGCTTCTCTGTCTACAATCCAAGTAAAACATAAAATTTTAACACCACAGACTGAAACTATCACTTGCAACAGAAGGGTTACATGAATTTTCCTAGACCTGGCTATCAAGATTGGGAGAACACCACAAAATAGAATCACAGAATCATCTCATTTGGGAATGACCTCTAAGATTATCAAGTCAAACCATTAACCCAGCACTGCCAAGTCCATCATTAAACCATGTCCCTAAGTGCCACATCTATGTATCTTTTAAATACCTTCACAGAATGTGACTCCACCACTTCCCTGGGTAACCTGTTCCAATGCTTGGCAACTGTTTGTGTGAACAATTTTTTTCTAATATAAACCTCCCCTGGGGCAAGTCGAAGGCTATTTCCTCTTGTCCTGTCATTTGTTAACTGGGAGAAGAGACCGACCCCCACCTGGCTGCACCCTCCTACGTCTCTGCAACTGTAGAGAACAAAGAGGTCTCCCCTCAGCCTTCTTTCTTCCAGGCTAAACAGCCCCAGCTCCCTACGCTGCTCCTCACAGGACCTGTACTCCAGACCCAAACTCAGCTCTGTTGCTCTTCTCTGGACATGCTCCAGCACCTCAATGTCCTTCTTACAGTGATGAGCCCAGAACTGGACACAGCACTCGAGGTGCTGCTTCACCAGTGCCCAGCACAGGGGCACAGTCACTGCCCTGGTCCTGCTGGCCTATATTGCTGATATAGGCCAGGATACCATTGGCCTTCTTGGCTACCTGGGCACACGCTGGCCCACGTTCAGCCACTGTCAGCCAGCAACCCCAGGTCCTTTTCCAACGAGCACTTCCCAGCCACTCTGCCCCAAGGCTATAGTGAAAGATATAGCTATTGTGACCCAAGGGTAGGACCCAGCACTTGGCCTTGTTAAATCTCATACCACTGACCTCAGCCCNTTCCCAGCCACTCTGCCCCAAGGCTATAGTGAAAGATATAGCTATTGTGACCCAAGGGTAGGACCCAGCACTTGGCCTTGTTAAATCTCATACCACTGACCTCAGCCCATTGATCCAGCCTGTCCAGATCCCTCTGCAGAGCCTTCCTGCCCTCCAGCAGATCAACTCACCCACTCAACTTGTTGTTTGCAAATGAACAATCTGATAATAATACAACTAATTTCTTCAAACAATTATGTCTCATTCCCTCTCTAACACACACAGAGCATACACTCTTTCACGGTGCTAAGTCAAAAACCTTTAACTGTGTTTTTACAAAAAATCACAAAACAACTTACCTGCGGCTGATATCCTGCTGCACTCATATCATCGTAATATATCCTATCTGCTTAAAATATCCTGACTTGGGAAGTAAAGCAAGAAGGAAACAAAGAATGGTATATTTTACATACAAACTTCAGTCTGATATCTGAGATTCAAGTACTGGCAGTAAGTTAACCCAATTTATAATAAGATCATTAGTAACTAGACATGACAAAAACAACCAGGAGTCAAGTCAAGTAAGAACTGTAGAGCTGTAGAGTTGACCTGTGATGCCCCCAGGATGCCTAACAACACCTTTAGCTCACTTCTTTTCATCTTCCACATTCTGTATCACAATGACGAAATCGCAGAACATGAACATATTTTTGAACCCTCCATTCTTTGTTTACTAATGTCATATGTAAGCTCAACAATATCTATTCATTTACAAACTTCCATAATCCCAAGATTTGTGACAGGCNGAATTAAAACAAATTAAGCCACATTGAAAATGTTGACAAGAGTTGACAAATGCAATTATATGCTAGGAGACCTTACTTTGCTACCACAAAAGGGCCAATCATACTGACCTGAAACAAAAGGATATAAGCTTGATATGCTTCAAAAATTAAAGAATTTTAAGCACTCCCACATAATGTGGGATCAGCCTAAAGGAACACTATCAACCCAACTCATTCCACATAATTAAATTCCCTTAACTTTATGCTCAGTGTCAGGGGACACGCAATATAAAATGCAGAGCTGTATCTCCTAAAACAACATATAAATATCTTGAGTTGCCCAACAAAATGCAAACCTAACAGACAAAAAACATTTTGGAGGTTCTCATTTTTGCACCAGGCTTGCCAAAAAGTGCCTTATTATGTTCAATTTCTTTTCTAGAACAGAATCTGTTTTCAAGTTCTAGCTTTTTTCTAGGGATCAGCTTCTCTGTCTACAATCCAAGTAAAACATAAAATTTTAACACCACAGACTGAAACTATCACTTGCAACAGAAGGGTTACATGAATTTTCCTAGACCTGGCTATCAAGATTGGGAGAACACCACAAAATAGAATCACAGAATCATCTCATTTGGGAATGACCTCTAAGATTATCAAGTCAAACCATTAACCCAGCACTGCCAAGTCCATCATTAAACCATGTCCCTAAGTGCCACATCTATGTATCTTTTAAATACCTTCACAGAATGTGACTCCACCACTTCCCTGGGTAACCTGTTCCAATGCTTGGCAACTGTTTGTGTGAACAATTTTTTTCTAATATAAACCTCCCCTGGGGCAAGTCGAAGGCTATTTCCTCTTGTCCTGTCATTTGTTAACTGGGAGAAGAGACCGACCCCCACCTGGCTGCACCCTCCTACGTCTCTGCAACTGTAGAGAACAAAGAGGTCTCCCCTCAGCCTTCTTTCTTCCAGGCTAAACAGCCCCAGCTCCCTACGCTGCTCCTCACAGGACCTGTACTCCAGACCCAAACTCAGCTCTGTTGCTCTTCTCTGGACATGCTCCAGCACCTCAATGTCCTTCTTACAGTGATGAGCCCAGAACTGGACACAGCACTCGAGGTGCTGCTTCACCAGTGCCCAGCACAGGGGCACAGTCACTGCCCTGGTCCTGCTGGCCTATATTGCTGATATAGGCCAGGATACCATTGGCCTTCTTGGCTACCTGGGCACACGCTGGCCCACGTTCAGCCACTGTCAGCCAGCAACCCCAGGTCCTTTTCCAACGAGCACTTCCCAGCCACTCTGCCCCAAGGCTATAGTGAAAGATATAGCTATTGTGACCCAAGGGTAGGACCCAGCACTTGGCCTTGTTAAATCTCATACCACTGACCTCAGCCCATTGATCCAGCCTGTCCAGATCCCTCTGCAGAGCCTTCCTGCCCTCCAGCAGATCAACTCACCCACTCAACTTGTTGTTTGCAAATGAACAATCTGATAATAATACAACTAATTTCTTCAAACAATTATGTCTCATTCCCTCTCTAACACACACAGAGCATACACTCTTTCACGGTGCTAAGTCAAAAACCTTTAACTGTGTTTTTACAAAAAATCACAAAACAACTTACCTGCGGCTGATATCCTGCTGCACTCATATCATCGTAATATATCCTATCTGCTTAAAATATCCTGACTTGGGAAGTAAAGCAAGAAGGAAACAAAGAATGGTATATTTTACATACAAACTTCAGTCTGATATCTGAGATTCAAGTACTGGCAGTAAGTTAACCCAATTTATAATAAGATCATTAGTAACTAGACATGACAAAAACAACCAGGAGTCAAGTCAAGTAAGAACTGTAGAGCTGTAGAGTTGACCTGTGATGCCCCCAGGATGCCTAACAACACCTTTAGCTCACTTCTTTTCATCTTCCACATTCTGTATCACAATGACGAAATCGCAGAACATGAACATATTTTTGAACCCTCCATTCTTTGTTTACTAATGTCATATGTAAGCTCAACAATATCTATTCATTTACAAACTTCCATAATCCCAAGATTTGTGACAGGCAGCAGATTGCCTACTATGGTAAAAAGAAGCAAACATAGAAAATTATGGGGTGGGGGGAGAGAAAGAATTACAATTTCAAAACCACAAGTTCCCATCAAGATTTTTTTACAGATTTGTTTGAAACCTTTTGTCCAAAAAACCCATGAAGTAACACACTCTTTTATAAAAATCAATTACACAACACCTCCTAGTAACAAACGGCTACAACACTCAAAAATTTCACAGCCAGCTTTCCAAGAGAAACACCTTGAGACCACAGCTCTTCATGTTGTATGTCACACAATGACTTTTCCATATTTAATTGATTTAGTTAACTGATTTTTGGCTAAGTGCAAATAAAGTGACTTCAATAAATATAAGCACCTGTTTCACTACTAAAAAAAAAGCAACAAAGCCAACTCTATATTTTATGCAGCTCAGTTTCTAACCGTCATACTTCACTTCCAACTGCTCCTCAAAAAAATAACACTGTTAACACTGAAAATAATTTGTAACACCGTTTTCCAGATCCCTTACTAAATATTCATAGTATAAAACTGCACTGTATCATGGCTGACATTTCCAAACAAATCTTACAAGCTACACAACTGAATCTGGTTACTTATGTTTTTCTTAAAAACGGGTAGATTGGAAGTCAATCTATAGTACTTCAATTACAGAGCAAGAAATAAAGGTTTTTTCATCTAATATTTTTTGTTTGATGTAGGACAGCTGGTAGACCACGAGGATAAAACATCTCTATTCTTGCTGATATAAGCTTCACAAAAAGAGGCTGAGGAACAAATTTTTTTCATGTCTATGGAGACAGAGGAAATATCATACATCCACTAATTTCAGCAAGAATTTTATATACAGATAAAAATGCAGTATTTGGTTTACATTACGAATTTGCTGTGTTCCAGATTTTATAGGAAACTTTTACCACATTTCTAAGTCCTCCCAAATATTAGAAATTGGACAAATGAAGAAAATATTTTAAAAACCTAACAGTTATACAATTAACCACGTGAAAATACTTAATAACAAATAATAGTGTGGAAAGTCTATTTGAACCATGTGTTTTCATTTAACACTGATTTATATTAGGACCACAGAATTAATCTTACGTACTTCATGAAGTTAAAAAAAGTGAACAGAAAATAGCAATGGATAGACATTGATCATTGCAATGAAATATTTTAATTGATCACATTATTTCTGCAAGAAGTGAGCAATGGAAAGAGATACAGATACAGGTACTCACACCTCTCATTTTATAAATATAAAACAGTTCTGTGTATTTTTTTTGTTTTCTTCTCATATGCCAAAGGGAAGCTTTAAAAAAGAAGATTCCCTTGTTTGATATAAGAAATTAATATAGCATTTGTATCATTGACTTTTCAAACTCCTATTTGAATTCTTGCTAGAAACTATTAATATGATGAACAGTCACTAACAACATTCCTCAGCTCCAGTCTAAGTGATGACATTTTGTCACTGATGATATTACTTGATTGTGGATGGATTTCATTATTTGTAGCTTTCCATCATTGTTATTACTGGAAGACTTGGACTTCCTGTTACTATATCATGAAGTTTTGTGCAGATATTAACACAGCGGAGAGACAAAGTGCAAATAAACAGCTATGATAAACAATTAGACAGAAAGCAATATATATATATGCTTCACCATATTCAGTGGAAATCACTCAGGTTAAGGGCCTGTACATTAGTGCTCTCAAAAGGTGACATGGACAAGACAAAGTAAAGAATGAGTAATTTTTTCTTCACTTAATTTATACAAGGAAGATTTTATCCACAACAAAAAAACCCACATCAATGAAAAAAGTAAAGCAGATTGCTTATTCTTTGAGTTTCCCAGGATTCTTTTCTCAATTCAAGGCCTTGTGGTATCACTCTTTTAAAGGAAATTAAATCTGCTGGAAGGCAGAAGTGGTTCTTATTAAATCTCCATGAGCTACAGTAAAAGTACCATCACAAACAAAACCAAACCTAAGAAATGCTCTTGATTTTAAGGATTCCTGTGACAAATACTTCATCTGCAGAACGAGAAAACTCCAGATATGTACCCAAATGATTCAGAAAACCCCAAACATTACTGGAGGAGAAAGACCTATAAAACCTTAATGTTTCTAAGAAAAAAATAAATAAAGAGGTGAAGCTCAGATTTTTTTAAAAAATATCAGAACTTCTCAGATCATACAAGAGGCACAGATGCAATTCTTTTAAATTTTCAGTTGGTATCTATTACACTCTTGCACCTTGTGCCAATTATAAATATGGGAGCAAAAAAAAAGATTAAGATAGTTATCCAAATAACATGAAATCTAATTTTTGCCCACATGCAGTATCACCCACAATTCTTGCTTTTAAGAATTGGTAGTTATTAATCCATGCTGAAGTCTCTCGTTTTACTTAAATGGTGTAGAATGGTGTAGAATGGTGCAAATCCAACACTATCATGTCTTTTCTGATTTTCAGCATTACTGCTAAAATGCCTTATTTCTTACATGCCTTTATCATCTGTTTGTACAAATATACATTCATCTTAGAAATGTAGAAATTTATCTAATCAGTTGTACTACTATCCATAACCTGTTTTTCTTATTTTTGTCATCTATAAAGAGTATATAAACTGATAAAAATTACATAAATTACTGAATGAATATCCAATGCTTTTGGCTACTTTGACTAAGCAGATACATGCTGTTAGCAAAAAAGAAGAGAGAAAAACATAGAAGAATACGTAATGGCTTCATTTTCTTAGTTTATTCTGCACAGCAGCTATACAAGCCTTCTTTTTTGTATGCGTCAGTCAATAAGATATCTGTTGTGCTTTTATACAAAGAACAAAGATGCCTTTATCAATTCTCGAAAGTCTGCAGGACAAACCATTCATGCTGTCAAACCCCCTAAAACCCTTTCACCAAATAATGAAATCCATCAGTGACAAATGTCAACATACTAATTTGTTAAATGCTGAACAAAAGGAACATTCAGAAGAGGTGCTTCATTTCATGTTATATCAGCCCTTCAATTTGTAACAACTTTATGGCAGCCCACAGATCATGCAATATTAAAACAGAACAGAACAGCACTATGTTTATTAAAACTAGAACAATCTGCCATCCTTACAATAAATGCTAAGTTCAACAAAAACTATAAACAGAATCTTTTGGGAACATGGGACTCTTTGCCATGCATTCATTTTCCTCCTTTTTGGAAGATTATTTCCAAGTAAAATCTTACAAACAAACACAGATTCTCTTTCACACACAGCCCCATTTATTGTGCTAATGGAGAAATAAGATTAAATTACATCATATCCAGTGATAGAAGAGCTTCAGTGTGCCTGAGAATTACTTTATCCATTATACAGGACATTAATGTAGAATCATACAGCAAAGGGATAGTTTAGCTTGAAGTAGCTAGTGTGCATGTGAATTACTTCATTCATCATACAAAAAACATCCTGCTATTATTACTGAAGCACACAGCAAGGGATAGTCTAATTGGAAATAGCTAGCATAACTATGAACTGCATTAATTAATTACAATACTAAGTATCACACATTAATGAACTTCTATTCTCTTGCATCATCTATCCATTTAACTTTTTTTACATCTCCAGATTTGTTTCAGGCCATCCTAAGGACTAAACAAATACTCTTCCTGTTGGCCAGGACATTGCCACAGACTATAATTACGTGTTCTTTCCAAAGATGCCAAAAAGAAGGCAACACCTTTATATTCTAAAAACATCTATTGCATCCAGCATTTCTTCTGTGGCCTGATAACTTCTGCTTTGTGAATTTATCCAGTCAACCCTGAAGACAGAATTTCAGTTTTGAAGTTGTTGATAATGCCAAATTATTTGGCAAAATGCTAACACAGATTATATTAATAAGTAAGTATTTTTCCAAATCCAAAAGAATACCATGAGGTGGCTTCCTGTCTTGCAGGATGACAGCAACTACACTACCATGTGTCAAAAGATACTAATTTTGAAGTAGTTTTGTTTAGTTGTTTTGGATTTTTTTTAAAATCATCATGGATTTTAAATTTTAAAATAAGCAGAAAAAAATTGATTGCTTCCCATGTATTCTCCTGACAGTTCTCCTAGTACATTGAAACCTCTCTCTTTTTGTGAGACCGCACATTCATATTTGCATGTGGATATAGACCATTCACAGGATGTGAACACACTCCAAAATTTCTACCAAGACCAAAGGTAATTATGTTTACAGTTAAATTCAGTTAATACCAGCAGCATAAGCAGTCGTTTCTGGATATTTCCCTGAAGACTTACTTTAGCCTACATCTTGCAAAATGGTTAAAATTTGTTTCTACTTATTCTGTCTTGTCAGCATTGATCGATTTTTTTTAAACCTCAAATGGTATTTGCAATTCACATCAATTTAGATTTATGAACCTGATGACCAAAAAGTTGTGTAAACTGTGTAATTTTTCAGGGACTACCAACGTGCACTTCCAAATAGCTAGCAGTTTTACCGCCAAATCCAGTCACTCTGCTGTAAATCTAGTTAATCTCCACAGATAGTGCAATTGCTTTACATTTTATAGTGGCACAACACTCCTTGAGACTGGCTTCAAGTATGAGTGTGTCTGTGGCAAACTGTACACACATGCTTGACTGCAACTTAAACTGTAATACAGCTTGTCGGCTTTAGATTAGAAAACACCTAAAAATATAAATTCTGTACTGAGGTTATATCCTGGATTCAAACCTCTAGGTCTACCATGCTGTCCCCACCACTCGTTAGTCACAGGTAGAAATAAGAACCTGTTACTCTCTCCATGGCCTGACTCTCCAAGGGACAACAACTCTCAGTGCATTTCTCAGAGCTCAGTTCCAAGTTCTGGAGATAAAAGTTCTTCAGTGACCTCGTTCCTGCCGACAGCCATCACTCTATAGCTATAACTCCAGCAGATTTAAATTTAATTAACTGAGAATCCACCACAAATATTAGTTATACAGACATATACAAACAGGGTGTAGCTGTTTTTTCTCACAAAGTGAAGAAATACCTCTGTGACTGTAGTACATTTTCTTTTCTGGGAACTTAAAGAACTTGCATGTATACATATGCACTGTTGTATTAGCTCAGAACAACTGGCCACAGAAAAAGTTAAGTTTTAAGACAGAATTACCTATATAATCTGGCACTACCAGACAACAGAGTAACAACAGGAACTGGTGAAAAGCAGAGGCCTGTTTCTCAGATATTTTAAGAGAAAAGGTAAACAGCTGTTAAGCAGAGACTGTTTGTATATATACCAGCTGTACAAGGATGTGTCCACTGTGGCTTTTTTTTAAAAAAGAAGTTGTTTAGTGAATAAATAGAATTTGCTGAATTCTACTTTCTCTGCCAATAAATCTTTTCTCAGAAAATTATGTGAAGCTAAGACTTCACAAAGACTGTAGACCAATAGCACAACTTCATTTTATCCTCAACTCTTTCCTTGAAATAAAGGCAGATATTTTTTTAAAATCGGGCATCTTTGTGCCACTGAATTATTATAGTATTCCAATTGTTGTAGCGTAGTGAGTGAATAAAAACAGTTTTCTTTGCACTGTTTCAGCACATATTTAGTATATCAAATTTGTGCGAAGAAAACATGATAACTCAAACTTAATAATGGGATTCAGAAAGAGGAATTTATCTGTTATCTGTTTGTTCCAAGATGTAACTTGCACATACTGCCTTTACATACCTACTATGTACTATCAATATGTAATGTTTAGCATTAGAAATACATCACACAAGATTAGAAAAGCAGCACTGGCCCTGAAGATTATTTTACCTTTTTATGCTACTGAAGCCAGTGGAGAGGAGAAAAATTTTCCGTAAGCAGTTCAAAGTAATGTTCTACAGTCACTTAGAAATAACTTTGCATTCTTTGCAAACTAATAATTTTGTCTCTGATATGCTGCATTTTTGTCTGCAGCACTGTACTGTAAGTAAAATACAATGGTGCTTCAGCTAGCCCTGAAAAGTGCAAAAAATTTTATTTGCAAAGACAGTAGTATATTAAATATTGCAAGATATATATGTAAGATGTAGAAGATAGTAGCAAAGCCATTTCTATCACTGACAACAAATCTCTTTCTGCATTTCAACATGCTAAGGTCTAATTTAGGTTGCTAAAAAAATTGTTCAGTGACCAAATGATATGCACCTCTCTTTCGGTGGTCTATAAGGTTACTGTCAAGAAGACTAACAAGGCTATTCAGAATTATCTCATTGCTTTAACTCGCTATCTATCATTACCAAGCTGGTGATCATACAAAAAAACCCCGCATTCCTAAGAGCAAATTCCTTCATGTTTATTAGACAAAATAGCTCTGCATACAATAAATTAAATTCACTGTACTGCCTCCTTATAATTCAAAACACTACCTTAACTTTTACCTTCAAACAATTTAAGCAGAGGAGAACAACTTTCCAAGTAATCTTAGAGAAAGTTGAAAATCTAAAATTATTCTATAATTAAAAGGAAATTAATAAATACCAATGCAGCATCATATCATGAATGTCACATTATCAAATGAATATGACTTCACTGTTCAAAATGTTTCAACATTTACAACTAGACTTAGAAGTCAAAATTATTATAAACTTGTAATAGCAAAGCACATAGTAGCCTGCTTTGTTAAGCAGAGGTAGAATTTACACAATATTGTGGAAAGAGCAGATAGTCATCACAAACCAGATGCCTGCCACCCAGCACAAAATCAGACAGGTCTTTAAATTGAAAGGAGTTAAACCACCTATTTCCTTCATGCTACCACAGACAAAGGAAATCCAAAAACTATCTGAGAAAACAGAGTTCGTATTTTATTCACAAACCACAATGTCCAAGCAGATTTTTCATATACTCAAACCCATTCATCCCAACTCATTTACCCCAAATCCTACACAAACCCAATTCCCTCACAGAAAAAGGAAACACACAGCACCCTTTTCTTGTCCTTGGCAGCACACTCAGCAGTATACTTGTCCTTCTGATCTCCCTAAGGAGAAACTGTTCTTGCACACATTCCTTTACCCATTTTAACAGTTTAACTCTCAGTCTATATCACAAGATTCCCACTAGTCCAAAAGTGAAATCTACAACAGCCACAAACTGGTGGGAAGCATCAGTGTGTGCAGAGAAAATACATATGACAACACTCGAACTGTAATGTATCACGTATCAGCTCTTGGAAAAATGAAAAAAAAATTTCAAATTTCCAGTCAAATATAATGACCCACAAGCAATAGGTGCTAACTTTTATGGAACAAACTATTGTAGTTTGACAACATTTTGAAAAATTCTGTAGTTACACCATTCATCTTTTCTCAAATAAAACCCCAAACAACCCAACTTTTCCTTAGTCAGCACAATCAGAAGAAATCTATGTCAGAAATTTAATCACTGAAATATAAAATAAGGCAGGAAAACCTGTTTATAACTGTATTAAATGTTTAGCATTTAATAGTATTAGAGATCCCCTTTGGAAAGCATGGATGCTTTTCATTAGCATTTTTTTCCAAAAGTTAATCAATGTTGCAATTATTTGGCTGGAACAGATGGAAGGAGGCTTCAGATGAAATTGTTTACGAAGTGCAACTGATGTAGTTTAATGTATTTTAGGAGTTCTAACGAAACTGTTCCTTTACTCATATAGGCATGGGAATATTATTTCAAATAATATTCTTCCCTATAAGAGGGATGCAGAATAATTTTAACATCACCTACACATCAGAGAAGTCTGCTCTGCATACAATATAAAAACCTTAAAACTTTGGCAGTGGCAGAGAAAGCGCGGAATCTAGCAAAGAACTTTTTTTCAGATGTTTAGTGTAAGTGAATTATAACAACCATCCCTCATTTCATTGTCTTTATCAGTGCATTTGCTGCAACAGTCTCAGTACAAGCATAAACTAAAACATTAATATCACTACCGCCCAGATTCCCCACAATGTGTCCTATAATGTCCCTTCTCCTTTCAACACGTTTTTCATTGTGATTTAATGAATGTTCTGTATTCCATTGAACATTTCCAAAACAAGCATGAGGATATTCATGTCATGACAAAATACTATATCAAACCAGTTCTATTCAGTCTTCTCTGCTTGTACTTGCATGTCAAGGAAGAAATTAGAACACCTTCCTGCACCTCAGAAAAGAGAAATAATCTACTGCCAGAGAGAGCTAACTCACACCAGTTAAGCTTAAAATAAGCAGGTTATAATGAAAGTAAGGTTTGTTGGAACACCTGCTTTGATATTTGAGCATTAGTAATAAAAACAATAGTTACCAGCCCTACATTTTTAAATCAAGGAACCTTTTCAAAAAGGAGAGAGGGAACAAAACACCAAGAAATCCACGCCATTGCTTGAGGGTTTTGCCAGATTTATTGGCACTGTAAAGCTTAAAAGCACCCACCATTAAGAATTCCATGTATTCATTGCATTCAAATGTCAAGAGCCTGAAAATTATGTGATCAAGAGGGTGGTTTCTAGGCAGATCATAAACAAAGAATAAGATTAAAACAAAAAGTTTAAAAACTCTCAACGAATTACATATAAAAGAGCAGACCATTGCTATAACTTCCACTGTGATCACTAGTATAGGACTATGCTCGAAGTAGCACAATAATACTGAAAAAACTTTTCCTGTGGTTTACAATAAAAAAGCTAAAGATAGTAAGATAACACAAAGTCATTTCAAACCACCAAATTAACAGAAATGAGCCAGCTTGCAGATAGTTTGCAAGAATTATGGTGTCAGCATGGGTGTCTTAAGTCTAATAAGTAAACACTAAACAACTTCTGTGAGCCTCACAGTGAGAGGAATACTGGGGTGTTTCGGTGCACTACCAACACTTCTCTGCCTTTTATTAATGGCAGTAAAAACTGCTATATATGACAACAACAACAGTTGCCAGTGTGTAACAACTGTGGCAAAGGGCAGCACAGGACCTTCCAACCATATTTCACATTTATACTCACACTGAATCTGTTATAAAGCTTAGCGTCTGCCGACAGGGTTAAAGCCTTTATCTTTTTAAATCCCAGCTTTATGACAAAAGGACTAAAACATCTACGTATGTGAATTAATTAATAAATTATGTGGTCCCATCCCCTCTTCCAAAAAAGACAGGTCTCAAAGCATCCTTCAGATCCCCAGTATCTCCTCCTTCAGCTATGTAACAAGCACCAGATGTAAGGCAGAAGTAACACATACAACCACAAAAAAGCTCTTTGCCCTCAATAAGATCCTCAACTACCAGCCATTTCCTTCAATCTCTTATTATCTTAGTAGTTTAATTCTACAACATTAACAAGCAGGAACTAATCCAAGACACTGGCAAACTCTGAAGGTATCTGTGTTTGTGTATATAACTGCAAGCACAAAGCTCTTAGGAAAGCTTTCCTATGCTCTGATCTTAGATTTTCTTATGAAGCCTTAACCCACACTCCACAAGAGGGACTCCGATCAACTCTCATTTGCCAGTCAGAATTCTGCCAGGACAATTAGGTAGCATTCTAGACCAAAACTAAATATACTATTAAGTATATACACACAAGAGCAGACACAGAGTTGGGTAAGGAAGTGGCAGCATAATATTTCTGATGGGAAAAATGCTCCCCCACATACATCACTATATGATGCCCACATCACTAAGTCCTGCATGTATAAGAAATGTCTTTTAGGCATAAAACAGCCCAGTAAAGGAAATCTCCAATCTATAATGCTGATTTATTCTGAATATGCAGAAGAGGCTTTTCTTCAAGGAATTCTGTACTGTGAATGTGTACTATACTTCTTCCAATTTGAAACATTGGAAGAATTTCAATCATAAACCTGTTGTTTTGCTTGTTTTGCTGGCCACTGCAGTGTTGCAGCTTTATTTGATAATTTGGAAATTTGAAATGGTTGTAGTATAAAAGCAGAAACAGCAGTACAAGCATGCTATAAACACCAAAAGCATAAGCAAAGCTATGCTAAGAACAAACTGTTCTTCCCTAGAGGTATAAGGGCTGACTACGTGAGAGGTTTGATACTTATGTCATTGTCCATGGGCAAGATTCTAATCAGACTCAAACAGTTCATCAGCTTAAGGTCTCTTGCCAGTCAAAAGTATGCCCTGCATACAAATTTTTAAAAAAGGCAATAGCAAATCTGAAAAAGAGAAAAAAGTAAAGCAAGAAATTCAATGTAGAAGGTGAACACTTGAAGCAATCACTAATACTAATCTGTGAAGAAGTTGTTCTTGACTGTTCTGAGCCCTTTTAGGGATCCTCAGACAGAGAAATAAAAGCAAACTATGTTCATACCCTATAACTATTTGAGAAAATGCTTAAAGCCTAGATCAGCCCTTCACATGTGTATGTATGACTTGCTATTTCAGTGGGAGAGAGACATCCATGTATCTCAGACTAGTATTTTATTCTGATATTCACATCTATACAGCATTTAAACACATAAAGCTTTGGACAAGTTTACAATTTCAGTAAATTATTAAGTCCAACAATTGGCTTGCCATGACAGTCAATAAGCATTCAATACCCACACCCCAAATTAAAACAGAAGGCTCTAAATTGAGAAGATTGACTCATTGACCAGTAATTATCAGACGAATGAGTAAAAATGTGCCTCTTACAAAAAAAAGCTGTCTCCAACTATGATGTCACAGCATTAGCAGAATCTATTAAATCCGCAGATGAGACTTCCTAAAGAAGCAAGCAATCTTTCTCAACAGCGGAATCAGATAACACACCACTAATTTTTTCATAGCTTTCTATGAGAATTACCTCCAGCTGAAACTCAGAGCCAACTCCTTCTTATATAAGACTATGAATCAAACAGTGGGAAAGCAGAGCGTGTACCACCTGGGTATAACAATGGGGAGGTGGGTATCTTCAGCATTCAGAGGACACAGAAGCAGAGACCATCTCAAACACTCCCTCACTGCGCCCAGACAAACATTACACAAAGAAATTGCCAGGTCTTGGCAAAACACATTACAATACACACCCCACAAATAAAAAACCACCTCATTCCCTGGTATCTCATAAAGGAACATGTGATGGAAACTATTGCACAGAGTTTCATCAGAAGCTCCTGGAGCAGCACGCTGCTCTCTGCAATTAGTAATGTGCAAAAAAAACCCATAAAACCCATCCTTATATGCAAGTTCCTTGTTGGTGAATGATCAGGTCACATTCAATTTAAACATTCTGTAGCAAGAAACCATCAGGTGTTGGCCTTTGCTAGAGCTTCACTGTGCCTTCCTGACTTAATAAAAAAATTAAGAGAGCAGATATTTTTAACAAAGTTGAGAACACCAACAATTTAACCAGAAAAAACCCATTTCTCAAACCACTGAAAAGTTGTAATGAGCCTGTCAGTCTCACATCCATATCTCTTAGTTAATTTCTCTTAGTCGTAAGGAGCAACAGGTAATTCATGACCTAGAAAAGTAAATTATCTTGCGATTCCTTGTCTCGCTCCATTGGAACTACAGAACTGTAACATCAGGCTGTATCAGCACAATTCTTTCCATTTGAACACTGCCTTTTTCTTCCTTTGAATTATGCACTTGGGAAAAGGTTGTTTGGTTTTAAAATGCTGCATATAATTCAACTTTCTGTTTGTCTAACTCCTGTGGAAAGAGTGAAACAGAATCATAAACAAAAGTATAGCAGGGGCACAATCACTTAGATTTAATGAAACACAAATGCATGTGTATACTATCCATATTCACAGGTTTTGCAAACTCAGACTTTAAAATACCACAGGAGGTCTAGATATTTATAATTTGAGATTGTTTACAAACTTGTTTGTTTGGGTTTTTAAAAATTCACTTCCATGATCTTAGAAGAGATAAAACTACAGACTAGAAGCCACAGGAAGCTCTACTAAGCAAAAGCCAAAACTGAGAGACATCAAAGAATGGAAGATGCGCATTGCCCTCCCTGCACTCAGTGCAGAGCACAAAAAAACTCTAGATGGGTAGAAGATACAGATTCTTTTGCCTAGAAAATGCTATATCAGCTCAGTTGCACGGGTGCAATTACACTCCAAAGTGGAACATGTGCACTGACAGTCACTCAGAGGAGACACTATGTAATCTACTTCAAACCTGTATGGCTTTTGAATCTGAACCCCAAGAAGGCAGGCACTACCATAAACAAAAACCTGGATGCTACCTCTTTCTTTCCAGTCTCTCCTTCAGGAGTCCACAGAAAGCTAACTGTTCTTCTGGCACAAGTATTGAGACCCACAGTGTCTAGGAGATCCTAGTGTTATTTCCAGATGACAGCACCACAGATTAGCCACACAGAGCAACTACCTTAAGTAAATCCTATATTGCCAGACCAGTCAAGTGAACTCAGCCAAGTCAGGTGAAAAGCTAGGGTCTTGAGGAAGCAGTTGAAACAACAAAATTTGCTAGTTTAGTCTCATGACAGGAACTTGCACACAAGATGAAAAATCTTGGTCACTTGATACCAAATACAAAGAATACAACTAAATTCTCTCATCTACGCTTTTCTCAACAATTTTGGAAAAGAGAATATTAATAGGGAAACAAATCAGATTAGAATTTAGCCACCTGATTTACTCAGGTTATCCATAATACAATACATACATAGGTTAATAATACTGCAATACACAGGTTAACCATAATATAACCTCATGCCTATTAACACAAGCAGATAATTTGGACCACACTGCTTATATTTTATAAAATTATATAAAAATAGGCAACAATGAAAAATCTCTTTCTTTTGAAAAAGAAAGTTTCAACTTTCAAGTTTCAAAGGGGTTTCAACTTATTCCAAAAGCCCAACTACTAGACACACCCATACCTTTGGAGGAAGAAAATGAGCAAACGTTTTAACTGTTTAAAACACACACTGGACACATATAATGCAATCTTTTTCACTGTACATGCAGTATTAGTGGTAACTATATGGATAGTACATGTAAAAGATACACAGAAGTAGAAACACTGTATATTGTAGATCATGGATTCATTTGCAATCAACACAAGGAGACATAAAACTGCTTATTCAAAAAATCACACGGTGAAGTACCATACACATGTGGAAAACAGAATGCTAAAATGATGTGAGAAAGTGGCTAGTTTTAATTTATGTCTCACAGTTTCAGTCAAGTCAAGAAGAGAAAGAAAAAAAAAGATCACTGTGATAACAGTTTATAAACATGAAGGATTTATTCTTGTATCAACATGAAATACTAAAAGCAAAATTTAATCAAAAGGAACAAGCTAGCAGACTAAGAAAACTTTAATATAATAACAGCCCTTTTAAAAATCTGATCTTGTATCATTAACTCCACAACAAGATTACAGCACAACAATATTACATTCAGATCTGGATAATTTGTGCTTAGCTCCGTCTGGCTACACAAAAAATATGAGGTAGAGGGCAAGCTTTCTAGAACATCCATCGACTGATAGTAGTTTAATTCAAGGTTTGATTTCAGTTTTTTTTTTATCCAAAGAAAAGTTATATTCATAAACTGATTTGGAGTGCTCATGTCTCTGTTATTTTCCCAAGTGCCAAGATCAACATTTTAATGTTGGTATCTTGCATTTTCAGACATATTATGTTAGATTAAGATATCTAAATCTACATGCATATTTACAGCCATTTCACCCATGTCTCTCTATGTAGGTATTTCTCTGGCTCCAATAAGCTTGGGTTCTGAGCGCTGATCCATATGCTATGTAGTTAAAAACAAACAATTACATTCTGCAGTTATGAAAGCATACCTCCTACTGACATCAATATGAACCCTGTGAAGAAAAACCTATGCCTGAATGCAACACAGAAATTATTACAAATAACATCACAAAGACCATATAAATCTCAGACACATGGTTATCCTTCCCCCTCTTTGCAAGCATGCAATGTCCACTAGCATTAACAAGATTTACGCAGGTGTTTTAAAAGAGCAGGCCATATTACATTGAATCAAAGTTTTTTAGGCCAGTTACATTTATGAAATTTCTTCTGGCTACAAAGTATGTGCAGTGATCTGAGGAGGGCTCAGCACTTTAAGAAAAACAGAAAATGTATTCAGTTCCAGGTGGCCCACAGCAGAACAGTGGTCACACCTCAGCCAGGCATTCAGGCAGCAATACTTTCAAAAACTACCAAATATGTATTACTGAAAATGTGAAGAATACAAACTGTGGAGAATGTTGACTTTTTCATGAGACTGAGAAGTTATGGCAATTCTGAGAAAACCTCTGGGAGTAATGATGACTAATTGTGAATAGACAGAGAAAAGGCAGTACATCTAGAGATGGCCAGAGTTCTCTTAATGAAAATATAGCTGTAAGATTATGTCATCTTCAGCATGTGTTGTGCCCATTTAACTTAAAATTAATCTATGTTAAAATTCATTCTAAGTAACAGTAAATCACCGAGGGAAAAAAAGAGAAGTGAAACCCTCCTGATCTTTTGGCCTGCACAGTTTTTAATGGTCTGCTATCACAATAATGTGATTTATATGTGACATTATTTGTAAGCAGAGGGAAAATATAATTATAAATGTTTGGTATCTTCACCTGCATGAAATAAAAAAACTGACAACTGTGTTATTTTCTACTTTCAAGGTGGTTATTACTGGAAAGGTATTTTTGTTTTGACATGTTCAGCACTCCTTTTAAGCAGTAGATTGTTTAGAACATAATTTTTTATAGGAGTTCAAATATGTCCATTTGAGGTCAAATTATTACAACAGCCCACAAATATAAACTCATAAACAAATGCTGCTGGGACAAAATAATAACAAACTCCATTCCTTACCTTCACAATGGATCATATTTAAGATAATATATGACTAAAGAGAAAGACACAAGTAAAAAACTAATTTGCTTTGAGATGGAGAAAGATATAAATTATTCCTGCCCTACACTCCTGAAATATTATTAATAATCAATTTAGAATGCAAATGTAACAAATTTGGTGCATTTCAGACTTGTTATGCAGATGTTAATTAAAAGTTCTTTTGCTGGGAGATGCCAGACATTGCTAAGGATAAAGTATTTACCTGTTTAATTCTATTTAAAAATAGCACCCCTGCTCTGCCCCTAATGTCAAACAACTGAAAAATACCTCAGAAAAGGGGATGCTGTCTTTTGCATTAAGTAAACTGCTAACACTGCTATTAAAACACTGGAAACGTTCTCTACACATTTCTACAAAAGGTTGCCACCTATCTTCTCAGGTTTTAATTGAAGACACAACTACTCTTCAATAAAAGAATAATTTCAGAGTGTCTAGAATGTACTACCCAATCTTGTACAGTACAGTTTCACACCAAATATGCAATATATTCAATAGCTTATACCTGTTAATAATTTACTGCATACGTAACACCTGTTAGCATGTGTACGAAAACAAAAGCACAGTGCAGAGTTACCTTAACACACCTTTTTGATTCAGTTTTGTTAACTTCTGTAGTGCAACTAAACAGTAAACCCAACCATTTACCATTAAAGTCACTTTCTAAAGGGGCTCATTACACTATTGAGCTACCTATGAAATCACTGGGGGCAGGTTTACACTCTGTTACACAGGGTGTAAAGTTTGTATCAATGTGTCCTAATAGCTTTTGGAGCAATTCCCACTTGAATATTAATTAACTAAAAAAGCAATCCTATCATAATGAAAACATGTAATTCATAAGAAAGACTGTTAAAATACACGTAATTTTCAACTGACTATTGCTACAATACCAATTGAGATAGAGTGTGCAGACTTGTACTGGTAAAATATGATTTTTTCATAGTTTGACAACTGAAAAAAAAAGTTTTTGCCTAATGTAGAAAATAAAATCTCACTTTCATTAAGCTTTAAAGGAACGTTAATAAATTAGTATAAATCATAAAATAAAAATGGACTGCTACAGGACTCATCATTTAACATTTAATCTTTATATGTTTGAGAAAATCAGTCCTGGAAATACACAATCTATAAACAAAAGTTCATGACAGAACAGCACTGGTTTAAGTAACATATGCACAAAGTTTGGAAAGTCTTTTTCAAGGCTTACCATTCAAAATCAATTCGATGTGTGAGGAGGACTAATTCAGTTATCTTAACTTGTGTAATTTGGGACTATTTTGACTGGATTTCAGTTGAGATTATCTACTAACAACAATCAAATGGGAAGCAAATTTGTATTCTGTATGTATTTTGTATTCTGTATTTTATACATCATACTGCATTAAGCCATGTGACTAACATCTGTTGCACATTGCTTCTTCTTTGATCCTTCCTCCAGTGAAAAAGCAGAAGCAAAGATGTTTCCTGTTTTGATAGGGTTTGGGGGTTTTATATGTATTTATATCAATAGCTATCTTTCTCTCTCTCTCTCTATATATATATATACAGACACACACATTTCTATTAATTTATGCAGTATTAAATACTTATGATAAGCAAGCATGGACAACAACATTCCTTTTCCTCCTGTCAATAAGGTGGGAGAGTACATCCTGTCTCCTATTTTCTGGAAGAATTCATGTGGCAAAATTGGAGCAACCTCACTGACATTTAATTCCCTGGATAAACATCAGTGTTCCTCAGTTTTCCCCTGTGTTGCACATCACTACAAGGTCTTTCAGGATTTTGTGCCCGTATGAGAGAGATACTGAAAGCCTCATGTTTTAGGTTGCAAATGCAAGGTGTGGCCAGGGGTGTGTATTCTGTTGCCATCTGTTAGAGGTGGGGAGTTATCTTCTGTTAATTGGGTACCAGGTGGGGCAGTTTTCTTAGTCTCTTCCACAACCCATCCTCCCTCCAGGGAGGTATCTTCTGTTAACGCACCATTGAGTCTCACTGCATGACTGATAGAATTACATCATCCCACTGTGAGATGCTCCACCCAGGTGGAGGAGCCAGGAATTCCTACCTGGATATAGTCTGACACTTGGAACACTAGAGGCAGCCTTTTTCCACTGGGTTCCCAGAGGAAGACCAGGCCCATCTACAGCACCACTGGACCTTCAGAGGAAAACTACACCCTTTTAGAGGATCACTGCTTCAACATCTGCCACTCCAGGAGGACTGCAGCCACCATTTAACTGGACTGCTACCACCAACAGGGTGTCAGGTCATGTTCTGACTCTGTCAGTGTTGTTTTGTATTACTGCATTTTTATTTTTATTTTTCCTAAAACAGAACTGTTATTCCTACTCCCATATCTTTGCCTGAGAGCCCCTTAATTTCAAAATTATAATAATTTAGAGGGAGGGGGTTTACATGTTCCATTTCAAGAGAGGGTCCTGCCTTCCTTAGCAGACACCTGTCTTTTCAAACCAAGACACCTTGAAATTCAATCCAAATTTTGTGCAAAAAAACCCCTTCCTGTTTTACACAGTGCATACTGAATACAGGTGGATTGCACTGTCCAGCCAGAAGATCACACAGATGTGAGCAGCTGAAAGTCAGCCTTCACCTGTCAGGACAGGATGGTGTCTCCAGGCCAGCCAAGAAAACATTTCAGCCTTGATGGAAAATGCCTTCCAGCAAACAATATAGCATTAACAACAAATGAAAAGCTAAAAAACAAAGTGACAGCCACAACATATACAAAAAGGAATGTCTGTCTTACTCCAAACTTTCTGAAATCTTCCTCTGCCTTACATATCTTAAAGCTGCTTCTGTCAGTTCTCAAAGCACCAGTCTCATCCAGAAACCACGTCCTGAAGGTTATGATATGGTACCTGTGGCATTGGAGTTCCTGGGTTGAAAGACAGGGACCTGCACCTATCACATTCTATCCTGGGATGCAGCATCTCACTGGTCAGGAGCTGGGCTGTGTGAGGATCAGACCAATGAGCTGTCTAGATCTGGGAGTTTTGAACTGCCTATAAATGAAAGCTCTGAACAATAAAACATGCTCTTTGCTGATGACCGACAGGTGTTTTGTTGTGTGTCCTGTCTCCGATGCTTGACCATTGCAGTAACAGGTATCCATGACTGATTCAGTAGATTCTACTGCTAACTACAATGATACAGGAAAAGAGGGAGTTGGGAAGAAACTGAAAACTGCGCGTGCTGGACTTGAGCAAGGAAAGCTCAGGAGGTCTGGTTTACCAGCTTCTTGGAGCTCATTTCTCCATCAATTATATCCTCTAGCTGATACTAAGGCAAAAATCTAAGTTACCAGTTTCTCAGACCAAAGTTACTTGGCTCAAATACTGGCTCAGATTTATGTGATGTGTCTAGCTCCTGCTGATGTCAACTCGCAAGAAGTTTTATCATATTAAGCTGCTCTCAGGGAACAGACACTGCTTCAGAGTTTTACTAATCTAACTCTGCTAAGTCCTGCTCTCATGGCAAAATCCTTTCTTGGTATATTCATTCCATGCTTCTTAGATATGGGTATGATATCAATATGCCAGCTTTCATTAAGTTTTTAGTTTCACCTTCAGTTTCAGTAACATCTTTTCTCTGCGGTGTTACTACTACACACTGACTTCTGCAAGGGTTCCAGTTAGTTGGACACAAACATAGTTAAGTCTTGCAGTCTCCAAAGCTGACTTGACTGTTGCCAAGAAAGAGGCTTTGCAAGTAGTATTGGCTCATCACAAACACGCTGTCATGCTAGTTATGATATAATCCCATGTTCCATTATGGTTTCTTCTGTATTGTCTGAGCCTCCTTGGGTCACACAGGCCCCTGAGTAGGCTTGTTTAACTTAGTGGTATATATTCCTCACAGAGAAAGTCTGTGTACTCTGTTGATCAGCATCTTTATCTTGCTGAGACAAGGCACAGGATTCAGTATGGCTCTGTACCTCCTGTCTGTATCGCCACATGCTTTAAATACCTTGCAGCTTATAAGGTTGCTACTGGCCTACATGTCCTGCCAAAAACTGTCGTGTGTTTTCCTAGCCCAAATTCAACACCACAGCCACAAGCTGCCATAACATTTACCTTTTAACAAAACTTTTGCAAAAAAATGTCATAGAGAGAACAAAAGCTAAGTCACAGAATATAGCATCTCATTAATGTTTGATCTTTGGCAGGAGTACTGAAGAGAACTACAATGGTATGCATGAGTGGAGAATGAGTGGGAAGCTTGGGTGCAGTAGCACCCAGAGGAGCACTCAGGGAGACAAGGCTCTCAGAATGTCCTGTGTTAATGGCACACAATTTAGCAGGTCATCAAGCTCCCTGGTCACTCAGGCTTCAAAAAGAAATCCAAATCCAGAGACAAAGAGCAGTGATCAAAGCCTGACCACTCACAAAGGGGAAAACTCTGTTATCTCCAAAAAGACAACCTACAAACTAAGAAGTCAGGAGATGTCAGGACTTGAAGCATGTCCTTCATGTCATGGCAACCAATCCACGGCCTAACGTCTGGACAGAAATATCACGGCCCCAGACTGTTGGACAGACTTCTTGGACATCGTACCCATTCTGGTGCTCGTGTGACAGTGAGCAAGTGAAACCTACTTTGTTTCAGGCTTTTAGATAAGACCACCTTTCCCACCTATAAGATATCCCCATTGGTGTTAACAACATGATTACTATGTTTAAATAGTACAGTAAGACAGTATTCCACATAGTTAGTATGTTAACTTTAGTTTACCTTAGTTTGGTAAGAGAGTTTATTGCTGAGGATGATAATGCTTATGTCTCTGTTAGTCTTTTCATTTGGATCAACAGTGTGTTTCTAAAGCAAGTCCTTTAGTCATTCACATGTTCCAATCTGTTTCAGGTCTCAGAGAGATTTTGGTGCAGGCAAACTGGATTATTTCTTGTGGAGACTAGAGAGGAATTTCTGTTCCAGTTGTGCACCATTTAATTCCAAAAGTAACGTAAGTATGTGAAAAAATAAGCACTCTTATGAACAGCTTCAATGCTGAGGAAGGAATATTTAGCTCAGGGAGCCAGACTAAATCAAGTAGAAAGTACATCTCTCCAACTGTACAGACTCTAGATGTAGGAGTCTCCATACTGACTACTTCAGACTATTTATTCATCCAATACATTGGCACTGTATTACTTGTTAACACAGTCAACTCCATTAAAAGTGTGGGATTTTTAAGACCACTTTTTGTTCTGGCAGAAATAAAAAGACGTTTAGAAGAATTTGTAAAGGTACTGGCCTGGGTCTAAGCAAACTGATCTATAAACTAGAAATTAGCTCAACACCGTCATTGTGAACATTTAGCATTTGAGACTGATTTCAATGCAAAACAGGTACGTAATGTACTCACTGCCTAAATGCTGGACTGACTTAAACCTATCATGAAAAGTTACTTAGCTCAACTAAATTTCTCAGGTTTATAGGCCTCCAGGACAAAACATCTGTGACTCAAGTCAGCATTCATGGAGTTTATTTCAAGCAAAAGGTGCAAGGCAGTACTACATCCCTTCCTGTCTTATTACAGGGAAAAAAATCAAAAGAGGAGGCCAGCCAATCCTCTCAATACGCACACTCCAAAAATAACAGAGAAGGATCATAAGATCTCTCTACAGTTGCTGGACCAAGTGTTTCCTATAGTATCTACCAAAAATGTGTACTTTGCTGAAAATGTAACATTGCTCAAGCTATTCTTAGCAGTTCTGCCATCCATCACACCTTGCAAACAAACAGAATTTCTCATCTAGAAATAAAAAGCTTACTTGTAAAAGTGTGATAAACCACTTAACACTCATGTCCAAATGTTTTTGCACAAAACAAATAAGCAGAAGGCTATTTAATTTCAAAGAAAAAAACCATGCAGTACTACAGTGGTGTGTAAAGCAGCTGGAAGTGACACACAGTGGAAAGAAGCCTGATAGAAGGAAGAAATTATATTCCTTGGCAAAATAGGTTCAAAGCTGCCAACATGTGATAGTGGCAGTGTTGCAAAAGAAGTACTGCGCTCTTAGCCAAACAGCAGCAGCAGCTTATTGAATGTCATAATCACAGCTAAGCAGTGGATTCAGAAGCAAATTTAGGTAATCAGCATTAAAATGTCAAAACAGTAACACTAGCCAAACAGACTGGATTAACTTTTCTAAAAGCACAGAACACGTGACAGATGAAAATGATGCCTTTTGACACATGCTGGTGTTTCCTGAAGATGATGGGCCAAACTCAGACCAGAAAAGGCCCCTAGAACAGCTTGAAGTCCACTGCTGCCAAAATTAGAGAAAAACCTCAGACCTCTCAGGGCAAGGGAATATCAGAACTTTGCTTAGACAACCAACAATTTATCATGAGGCAATAAAAAGTTTTGGCTACTACCTCTCATCAAAAGTAACTGAAATGTGACCTAGAACCTCGAGAAGCCCCATTCAAGCAGATGTTGGTGAGCATGGGAAGAAAGGGATTAGCAAAATGTTCAAGTGAAAAGGATAATTCTAAGTTCAAATAAGCTCCTTAACAATACAAATTCAGTAAAACTGTCCTTCAGGAATGAAATATCCAAAATGACAGAGTGATATGACAGCAAAGAAATAGGAAGAATAGCAAACACAGGAAGTGTAGGATCCAAGTCATTAAGCAGAGGAAGACTTAACTGAATGGTCATGATCAAAGCTAGTACTAAATTACAATATATGAGGAAAAGAGACTTAACTGTACAATAGCATAGAGGGGGTGAATGTTATGGAACTTAGAGAAAAGAGTTGCAGCAGCTGAAAAACAGTGGAGAAAAATCCAAAGTGCCAGTGCTATTAAAAAAGATACCTTGAGGTAAGTTTTCAAAGAGCTCAACATAAATAAGACCTAAAACTAAACTGAGATCTAGGAAGATAACGTAACCAGTCAGAGGCAATGGGTATGTCAAAGTACTTGCAGAATGTCTCAAAAAAACCCTCAAATATAAATAAAATCCCAACTGTGACGAGAGAGGCATTCCTATCTCCTGATTTATATAAAGTCAGAGCTTTTACCACCAGATTTTGTTTGTATAAGAATTTCCTAGAGAAACTGCTTAATTTTGCAAACAGAAACTAACCCTAAACTACTGGAAAAACACAAGATCCAAATCCCCACTGCAAGGGAGTGTAGTGGTGAAAGCCTCATTTAACTCCTATCCAACCACTTAGCACTCCGAAAGGAAGTATTAGTAAAACTGAAACAATGTTCTTACAACCTCTGACGGTGGTCATAGAAGAGGAATTATTCTTAACGACCAATAAATGATTCCAGTAACTATAGAAGATGACTGTGGTAAGTTGTGGGAAGCCTTGTGGAGAAACATAGAAGAAATACATGGAAAAAATTAGTTAAAAGAAAAACCATTACTTGCAGAGAAACACCTAATCTCCACCACTTTGTTTTGATGTTCTAAATGTCCTGTCTGGATTCTTTTGAGTTTATGCTATTTTTTCCTCTAATTTATCTTTCTTCTCAAGCTTTCTGGAAGGAAAAAATCCCCAAAACCTTGACTCTCAGCCCAGAGTAAATAGCTTAGTATTTGTCTATTTCAAAAGATCTAAAAGGCCCTATGTGTTGCTCACTTGAAATTACCTGGCAATCGCACTTCTGAAAAAATACCAAAATCAGCAGGAAAAGTCTGACTCACAGACTAGGAGAAACATAAATCTCAGACAGATATCTCTTTCTGTTTGTAAACTTTCTGTGCTCCTTCCACTTGCTTCACAACCAATTTAGACTTGAATTCCCTCTTAGCACAGCTTCTATTTGGAATTTCACTTCTGAGAAGGAAAAGGAACAATATGAAAAAGCAGGCTCTTCTAGCATCAGCTCATAGGAAATCCACTCTAACAAGCCCTGCTAGTACAAGTGAAAAAAAAAACCCTTTAAATCATTGCAAAAATACATAAAGCCTTTAGTAACCTTGTTTCACAGTTTTGGGCACGATTTTGGTTTTGTTCTTAATTTAAAAAACTTTGGGGTCAATTTCTTTAAAAAGACCCACAAAACAGGACACAAACTACTACTAATTACAAAATATTCCACAAGTTGCAAAATCAACCCACAACAACTGCAGCGGTCTCTGAACATGTTCATCTCTTTTGTCTACCATTTACTTCTGTCACTTCAGAACACTACCAAGGACTCCCAGATCCCTGAAGAGCAATCCTAACATGTACACATTTCTGAATAAAGGGAAAAGAAGCCTTCAACAGGGTAATAATCCAAGTCTCCAGAAATTATGGATTTACACAATGAAAAAACATATTTGAAGTTTATCAAATTTCAGAAAACAAGTATTGCTGTGGCTTTCACTTTACAACATCAAACAGAAAAGCACTCCATGGAAATTGTTTCATAGGGCTATGCAGTCCCTGCTCAAATTAGGCACTTTCGGAAGACTACTCCTTTACTGTGGCTTTCAGTCACTACATAAAATTAAAATACTAACAGCCAGAAGTAGTATTCACAAACTGATACCGCAGCAAATTTATTAATTAAAAAAATTTATCCTTCAGAGGTGTCAAACACGCAATTTGAAAGCTTAGAAAGAAATTTCCTGGTTTTCACTAAGCCATGCGAAAACACACGTACTGAGATGGTTGTGCCTGGAATATGTTCACTAGCTAAATTGTCTGGCTTGTTCCCTCATAGCTCCTATGTCACTACTCATTTCTGTCAGTCTCCTCTCCCAAGTACCAAGCAATAGGACAAGAGGAAATGGCCTCAAGATGTGCCAGGGGACATTTAGATTGGCTATTACGAAAAATTTCTTCACCAGAAGGGTTATTAAACATCAGAACAGGCAGCCCAGAGAGGTGGTTGAGTCGCTATCCATGGAGTTATTTGAAAGACATAGATGTGACACTTAGGAACATGGTTTAGTGGTGGACTTAGCAGTGTTAGGGTAATGATTGGACTCAATGACCTTGAGTCTCTTCCAGTCTAAATGATTCCACGTTATCCCCTCAGCTTATCCTCTATCTGATCTTCCTCACAACACATCTATTTCAGAACCATGGCTCTGCCTTTCTCCACACTACCTCCTGCCAGTTTCTATACCCCTGCAGCTGAAAGCAAAAGAGAATTGGCAATTAGGCCTCTGTCAAATCATTAAACAAAATGTACTCAGAACACAGTATAACACACACTGGAATCAAGACACAGAGATGCAGTGAATGGAGTAATTTCTATCCTTTTTTTCCCCCCCCATCTTTTTCTTCCATATGTAAGAAGCAGCGATACACATTATTAGCATTGCACTGGAAATGTCTCAACACAGTCTTTCACATCCCTCTCTAAAGAGCCTGTACCTGACACATAGTAGAAAATTCAGTCTCTGTTCCCTGGTATCATCTGATAGGCAAAAAGGGCTCAAGGTAAAGATATTTAATTGCTATGTTCACAGAAAGTGACTTTAAATACAACTGACCAGTCACCCAAAAAAGACAACATCTGTATAAATCACAAATAAGAGAATGAATTCCTATTCCAGTGTCCCAAAAATTTTAAATAAATGAGGAAGCCATTACCAGAATCAGCTTTGTGTGCAACAAGCTCTAAACCATCATGTAAATAATGATTTGCACAAGAACTCCTATTTTCAACAACCTCTCATAATGTATATGTCATAAAAATTTGGAACATTAGTGTTTATTACCTCAACTCAACTAACAGCTGAAAAGCACAAATATTTACAAAGACATCCACACCGCTATTTTTTTACGATTTAGCCATATAATTTGAAGTTTCATAGACAAACTATGATCTCATGCACGTAGAACAGTTCTACCCAGAACTTACTGGAGCTACTCATTATTTACACGAGCATTACAGAGACCATAATATTCATTGTAGTATATTAAAAATAAGAAAACCATCATCTGCATATATTATCTGGTTGCTGAAGTTGTAATTGTTTGGGAAAAATTAAATTGCTTCTTTGGACACATTAACTGGAAAACCAAACCAAAAACATAAGCACAAATTTAAAACAGATTCAGTCATAAACCACATGTCATATGTTTGGAGAAGGAACTGATTTTGCACTTATTTAGCCATTTAAATTACTTTTACATTATTTCAAATTACATGATTCTAAAACAGGTTTAGAACATGATTACATGTTCTAAAACAGGTAAGTGAATTTTGGCTCATGGGTTTGTATTTTTCCACAGAATTAAGTATGAACACATGTTGTAGAACTGAAGGAGGAAGGGGGAGCAAGAGGAGTTTATTTGCTTGCTTATTGTGGGGATTTTTTTAAGGGATTGGGAGATTAAAAAATTAAAGTCATTTTTCTTGTATAATACTATACTGTTGGTTCAGTCTGAGCTCAACTTACACCATCAGAAAGATAAAAAGACTTAGAAAAATAATCTTGATAGTCACACTTACACATAATCTCTAATGAAATGTCCCATATTGTAATTTTACATCACCTAAAATGACTTCCCAGTGGAAAACAAAACAAAAAACATTATAAGAAATACGTCTCTTCATTCAACTAAATCAAACTGTAAAATTTAAATTGGACAAAAACCTGCACCACTAAACAAAACCACCACTACTCACACTCAAAATGGCATACAGGTTTTCTTGAACTAAGCATGGTGCAGGAGTTCCTTGTCGACCTTTCCAAAGGGTTAACCACATTCTGAAACAAATTCTAAAGAAGTTAATAGAATTGCCAAAACATTCCATACAACATGACACCACATGCAATAACACTAATATTAGAATCCTCTATCAGGCTATTAGACCTGCTATCACTAAAAATCCCATTCCTTACCCTCAATTTCAATAGGTGTTATTATTTTTAGTGTACTGGAACCTCTACATGTGAAATTTGCATCTGCCAGGATTAGAGGTAATAATGAAAATGCTTGTATTTTTTTAAAAAACAAAGCGTGAAAAACAGAAGCACCATACTTTATTTTAATTAAAGTCAGATTTTTCTTAGTCCTAGCAGCCTAGAAGTTTGGACTACCCCTTTCAGACTTGGCAGATAGCTAGTACCTACTATAAAAAAAAGAAAAGGTTGGAAAGGCTGGTGCAAAGTTAGAACACTGGGTTAGGGTCCAAAAGATATGGGCACAGTTCCATACTTAACCTTTGCAAGGGATAGGAGAGGAAAAGAGAATTAGGAAATGTGTGTGTCTTCAAAAGATCTCCTGTAACATCTACACCCACCAATTAGTTACCTGCAAAATAAGAATACATTCCTACTACTTCCCCAGATTTTCTGAAAACGAAGTACTTTAATTGCTGAAAGGCTCTCAAAGTACCATGGCAGCATGAATGAGTCATACAGGTAATACAGAGGGGGAGGTGTCATTTGTAACAGAACATAAAACCAAGGGAGTAGCACAGGTAAAAGCACTGAAGGCTTGGAATCTCAGGAAAAAATCAAGCTTGAAGAGGCTTCTTTTCACCACCTCCTGAGATGGAGGTTCCACAAGCTCCCTGAACTAACTGTTTCAGTGCTTAACCACAGTAACGGCGATTCCTTGTATCTAGTCTGAAATCTCTCACTACAAGTTGTGAATGTTGCTTCATATATTTTCCTTATTTCTGAGAGAACCATGGCTTTGCCTTTTCTGCAACCATGCCCCCAGGCAGCAGGAGACAGTGATTAGTCTCAGTCAGTAATATCTTTTCCCAGGCTGAACAAATGTAGCTCTATCAGTCTCTTCTCATACAGCATGTTCTCCTACCTAATCTCTGCTAATAATGCTAGCAGAGGCCTGATTCACTTTGTGTCTCTGTCATAAAACATGCAGCCCAAAACTGGGCACAGCATGGTGTCATAAGTGTAGACAAAACTATTGCTCCAGGCCAGGGGTAGGCAAACAGAGCAGAGGCAAACCAAAACTGCCTACCCAACTCTCTGTGACTAATCAAAAAGTTTCCCTGGCCAGAATCAAAAGATGGAGCTTAGGAATGGATCACTTAACTGCTCATACTCTGCACTACTACTCATAAGGATGGGATTGCATCACCAATATCATGGTTTTTAGGAAAATTAATTCTCTTAGCCTCCTCTGAGCTTGTCACCAGCAAGTACTCAAACTACTACTCATACAAGAAACGGTGCTGGGGATTCTTAGACCAGACTCCTGTTAGCACCAAAACAAACAAAACTACAGAAAGGAAGATAAAGCCACCAATTCGTTTGCATAGTTTTTGTGGGGTTTTGTTTAAACTTAAAACTAAGTCTGCAGCAAGAAGACTGACAGTAGTACCTGGCAATTGATGCCAGGAGGTAAAGTATTATGTGTGGATTTAATGATTTCTCTGTACTTCTGTTTAAGTATCATTGTCTACATTTAAAACCTAAAATCTATTACCTGGATCAGGTTCTTCCTGTGTGGGGCTGGTAAATTGCAGACTGCTAGTAATTATCACAGAGACTAAGAAAGCTTCACATACTTGGTATGGCAAGTCTGATCAGAGATAATTGCATGACAGAAGCCTGTGGCTGCTTTGAACACTCTTTCTTTTGGCCCTTCAAAAATTAAGCTTAAGGCTTCAAAACAATTGACTGCATTTATTATCTTCTTTCTTACCACTCACAGTATATACATGCAAAATCTCTGCATTTATGAACACCCTACTATTTATATGATTCAGAAAGTTAAATGGAGCAGTCTAATGCTGCTGACTGAATATTAAACAGTAGATATTGCTACTGACCTACAAGCAAAAGTAATTTTCAAACACCTTATACATCTCTATTGGTAGGAGAAAAAAGTTGAGAGTTAGAGATAAAGTAAGACATGGGGAGAAAGAATTATGAAAATTAGTTTCAAAATCGCAAACCCAGTCTTCAATAATGACAATTAATCTTCTCATTTTTCCATATTCTAGCCCTCTATAAAAAGGTCACTTTTGAGGGAAAATTACACTTTTACTTTATAAATCCCATGCAACTCATACAATAAAAATAAAATCATTAGTGTTACCTACAGACCTATATATGCACATATATAAAGGGCAGGTATTAGCATACACATATACTATATATATATATATTTATAGATGTACAAATACAATATGCATAGAAACATACTGGCCTCTCACATACGTGTGTACAATAGCCACACCCACTTTTCCTAAGCCAAACCACTTTATGTCAGCTTTAAGCTGGGAACAAGACTTTACAGTTATAAACCACTGAAATACAAGTATTGTATTGGAAATGCTTAGGCACCCTTAACTATAATGATGTTAACAGGCTCTGCCCTAATTCTAACCCTAGAATTTAAAAACATGCAGTTACTATGCAGTTCTACAGTAGCATCAAAAGAGCCCCACTACCTCTCCAGCTTCAATGACCAAAAGCCCTATTAAGAAATCATGTGCCAAACAGCAGAAGAAGCAAGTGATTTTTTAACTCCTAAACCAATATTCTTTATTAGTCTCATAGAATCAGAAATGGTAACAATGTAAAGTTGCATACTTGAAACATAGATAAGTCCACATGTTCTAAAACATCCTTTTTTGTATTAAATTTGGTCAGTAATGTCAGACTGAGATGTTATCTTCTTGTGACACTATCCCACAAGAGAAGCATCTTATGATAGATAAATACTGTCTTCCAAAAGCACTGAGAAAGCTCTATGGAAAACTATCAGAAATGCAGAAGAAATCCCCCTGATACTGCAGAACACACATCTATCTGGCTTCTCTGTTAAAACAGCACCCATTACGAGTTAATAGACCAACGAGGCACATTAATAAGGAAATACATTACACCTGAAGTACTCAAAATCATGTTTTGATACCAAAATGACAACTGGATGAAGGACAGTGATTGGAGTGGTACCAAAGTATACATCAGACTTCAGCTAAGGGTCAGCAAATACCTTCAACAACAGCTGGGAGGAGAGGGTTAAAATCAGAAGATTTGGCAAGAAGGAGGGAATAGTTTCTCTCAAAGTAACCTTGCAGGTGGGAATGCTACAACTGTCACCGTTGTAAAACTCCATTTATTGTGCCTAGTGTTCATCCTCTACCTGTTTGGAGAAGTAGAATTCCTGTGTAGAGATAACACTCTACATGCTTGAGCCTCCTGCTGGGAGAGAGCGAGACCATAAAAATACCGCCTTGTAACTGTGTGTGCATGAGATATATTGGGGCAGGCAGCGGGCACCCCACTGTGCACTAGGGCAAACTAGGCCTAGCAGAGCCTGCCTTCCTGTGGGTCTCTGCCCAACATTGTTAGTGGGTCAATGAAATAAATCTACTCTTTGCATTTCAGCTGCGACTTGGTGGTTGCCCCGGTTACCTCTTTGTGTCAATTCACGCAACTTCTAAATGCCAGTAAGTCCATATGCCTGTGTTGTACAGCCACATACTCTGATTTACTGCTATCACAGCTAAGACTCAATTTTTCTTTCACCGTATTTTTACTTTTTGCTTCAAATTTTGTACATGATTATTTCTGTGTGGATAACCAACTAGTGATGTGTAAAAAATAAACTAAACGTTAAAGGATTACTCTTGTGAGTATTTTGTCAAATTAAAACCACTGGAAATGTGCAAGAAAGCGTGTCTACATTTGTATTGACTCAGAGAAGGCTTCTACAGTTGTATCAAATAGTAAAACACAGTTCTGCAAGACTGAACAATATTAAAGGTCTTACATTTAACTTTGACATTTGAATGTTTTCCAGTAGTCCTGGCTGATTTTCTCTGGCCTTATCAGCTGTCATCATAACATTGCAGACATACAGAACAGACAAATGGTGGCTACAGACACACTGATCAAAGAGGCTGCTTCAGCCTTCTCCCTTTTCAATTTAAGAAGTTAACAACCTTGGTGACATAGACTGGAAAGACTCGAGAGTTCTGCTGATATAAGATTTTTTGAAGAAACGGATATTCTTTCTTCAAAGAAGAAAGATGTATGTACCAAAGACAATTCTTTAACATGACACAAGAGTGAATAAGATCTTTATGAACATGAATTGAAAGCTGGATTGCTAAATCCATATCTAGTCAGCTATATAAGCTGACCTGATTTATAAATATTCCAAGCATCCTCATCATCAGACACCATTTGGGTTTCAAGGGTATCCAGCATAGCTGAAAATAAATCCACTAATTTTAGAGCTTAAATAGAATTCAAATAACCTAACATCAGGATCCTGTTTTGAAAAGGTCAGAATCTTGCTCAGAAGTTCTTTGGTTCCACTAGCTTTGCTGGGCAAAATTGTCTGTAAGTACAGATAAACTAGGCTAGACCAGATGTCAGTCTATCCCACAGTCACTACTAGTCCTAAGGGTTTAAGAAAAAACTAGGAGTGTGGTATACATCAAAGGACACTTTCCTCATCATACTCTTCTAGATCCCAGCAACATGTGATGCGCCTAGGAAGATTATTTATAAATAGTACTTGGATAAGAACACTTCCCTGTGCTAGTACTTACTACAAAACTAGTACATTAATACACTATATTAAACAGAAAAAGCAGTAATCTTACGTTATTTAAACAATGTGTGCTGAAAACAAAAAAACTTTAAAATCCAGTGTTTCAAAACGAGAATTTCAACTGAATGCAAAGGCTTACAGCTCTCAGAGGAGTAAAATAAACATCAGCACATTTGCTCTGAAAAAGTAGAAAGCTACCAAGCAGTTTCTAACACCACAGAAACACAAGAGATTGGTGTGACTGAAAAAGCTAAAGCAGTTAAACACTGCAAGAGCAGTCAAAGTCTCAAGTGCAGGCTCAGGTGGCACCAAAAGTTAGAGTTTCTGTATTTGAAAGAATGCTTTTCCTCAGGAAATGAAAAAGAACAAGGAATTCACAGTCTCTTCAGGTTCTGAAAAAAAGAAAGGAAATAGAGCTGTAGATCAGTGAGAAGAGACGTCAAAACACCAGATTTTCAAACGGGATCAACAAAACTGGATTGGGAGTGAACTGATTTGAAGAGCCCAAACAACCAGCAAATACACAGACCCTACTTTTTATCTGAAATCTTTCATTCAGCTCTGTTCATGTGAGTAAATGCTGGCTCATATGAGAGCATCTGCGACTGAAATAGCTCTGATATTTAAATGCCAATGGGGTCGGCAACTCCTCAGGAAGTACCATACCATCAACAGCATCAAAACATAGTGCTACTTTTAATCTCCTGGTTTTAACCTCTTAGCTCTCTGAGTGCATGAATGATATGCACCTTTCAATGTAGTGTGTGGTCATGGATCTCTTCCACAAACAACCTAATTAGAATCTCTAGGGCCTTGTAGTCTGATACACTTCCCTACTCCATTTACTCCAATTTGCTCTCTCCTGCTAGTGAAAGAACTTAAAATTAGATAACTAATTGCTGTTACATGTTCATGAGATTCTCAACATTCTAGAGAAAGCATTGAATCTCAGGTTTTTATGCTATTTAAATTTGGCCCACAATGCTTTATGAATTCAATTTCTGTACGGTTCAACATAATATCACCAACAAAGATGTGTAGGCCACATCATTCTTTTACTAGCATGAATTTAGGAGAAGCTATACAGAATCACTTAAACTAAAACAGTATAAAACTGAAGTGTGCAAAACTAAACCCTTCATCTTCAAATATCTGAAGGAAGCAAGAGGAAATGATTGCAATTATTATATATTTCCATACAGAACTCCATAGCAAATTAAAAAAACACAGGAAAATATGAACAGAAAACACAAGTAAAATGAATATGCTTTCAACCACAGTTTTGCTCATAATGCATCTGTCAGACTTCAAGAGAAATGCAGCTGACCCACAGTAGCTGCCACTGAAATCGACAGTTCAAAACATCTAATTAGATAACTCTGTGCAGGAACTATCATCATTTCATACATGTCTAAAATGCTCAGGAATCTCCTAAATAAGAAGCATTTTGAGATGTGAAAAGCACATATAAATTATGTATAATCAACAGAGGAACAAAGAAAAGTACCAAATGCTGTAAAGCCCTAATACTTCAGATAATGACTAAAATACATGTCTGTTTTCTTCCCTGCTAGATAGGAGTCCAATTAGAGTTCTCATAACAACAGCTTCTATGTGCTGTCATGCTGTATTATGTTTGTACTGCTACAGATAGACTAGAAGATAACAAAATAAATACACAGCAACCCAACCTTTTTAACCCAAGGTAATTGCTAACTTTTTTTTCTTTGTGTGGGTTTTGACATGGTTTTGCACACAGCTTATTGTTAGCTTAAGCAATTTAGGCAATTATCATTGCACACATAGGAATTAACTATTTAAGTAGCTTGCTATACACATAGAAGCTTCTATTGGAAAAATCACAAACAAGAAGAACAAATGAGCTATTATGAGTCACTTAATAATCTCCTGCCCAAATACAACTTGACATTTAAACACCTTAAATTAGTTCTTAAATTAGTTAAATTTTGAAAAATTGGAATGTGTTTGGCTTGATGTACTGTTAAATGACAGGCATCAGGAAGTATGCACACCCCTTCTTTCATCCTTATTTTCAATGTTATGGACTGCTTAGAACTGACATTAGCTAGATGAAGCATAGGGGAATAAAAGCACAGGTTTTTCTCACCTCCTTTACAAAGAAAACACAATTATAGTATTCTGAACCCGCAGTCTGCACTCAGATAATGACAGATGGTTTTGCAACAGAATTCTATGAAGGTACCTTTTCCCTATAAATTCTGGGAAAGGTACATGTAGGGAAGGCACTGAAAATTTCCTATAGAGCAATAGCATACCAACAACTAAATCTTGAAGATTTCTTCTACTGTGTGCTGTAATTTTGGCCCAGATATCACTATCTGCTTTCTTTTTCATTCTGAACTATTTGTGTGTCTTGCCTTTCATGATTCCACAGATCCCTGCTCTTATCTCACAGCTAAGTCAAATGGCTGGTTTCTTTCCCAATTACAGCAAGGCCCTGTGCCAACCCTTTAGTACCATGCCTTTGAAGTCACAGAAGACTGCTGAGCAGAAACAAATTTCATATGGCTTCGAGAATATGGCACACAGTACCACACCTCACTTCAAATCAAACCACCAGGAAAAGAGCTGGAGAATCTGTGGTAGGTGCACAAACCAACTTGATGCTTTCACTGAGTGAAGAACTACCACTGAAAACTCAGTAACAGCAAAAAGTATCTAGAAAACAATGAGCCTTATGTAACAGAGGAGGGTGACTGAATGCTAAAGTTTTAAATTTTCTAGATCTTAATGAAATACAAAAGCAAGTAAACTTCTACGAAAAACTATACAATATTGTTAATGTGACAACATAATTTTCTACTTTTAACCCAAAAAGAGGATTGCAAGAGGAAAGCTGTGGGGAAAAAAAATCTACAGTTTGAAAGGGCCAGTCAAATCTGACAAATCAGCTAAAGGTTACAGGACTGGTGCCACACCAGGAATTTGGTGACTTGGACCATAGGACCCGCTTTGCAAAACCTGGCCTGCTGATGGGGTCCATCTGTCAGAGAAGGGTAAGAGCATCTACAGTCCTAGGCTTGCCAAGATGGTGAAGAGAGCTTTAAACTAAAGTTTCTCGGGAAGGGGAACCTCAATCCACCCCACTCATATGATGCCCAGAGCCTGGAGAGAGGTCACAGGTCAGCAAAAGAGCACTTGAAGAGCAGCACAAAGGAATTCCAGCCAGTAAGTCAGTTTCCTCAAGGGCCCAGCTTAAAAGCCTCTATGCTAATGCATGCAGCATGAGGAATAAACATGGCCTCCAGTGCCATGATCTTACTGGCAGCAATGAAGTTCCCACTGACTGGAAAAAAAGAAACACAACCCCCACTTTTAGAAAGGTACAGAAGGATGACCTGGGCAACTACTGACCAGTCAGCCTCTACTCAAGGTCCAGCAAAAGCATCGAGCAGATCCTTCTGGAAACTATGCAAAGGCACATCAAAGATAAGGAGGTGACTGGTGACAGCCAACATGGCTGCATTACTGACAAATCATGCCTGAAAAGTCTGGTGGCCTTCTAAGATGGGGTTACAACAGTGGTGGACAAGGGAAAAGAAACTGACATAATCTACTTGAATGCAAAGCATTGGACACTGTCCTGCACAACACCTTTGTCTCTAAACTGGAAGAACACGGATTTTTTGGAAGGACCACTCATTGGATAAGGAATTGGTTGGATGGTCATACTCAAAAGGGTCGAAGTGAATGGCTCATTGTNAAACACAACCCCCACTTTTAGAAAGGTACAGAAGGATGACCTGGGCAACTACTGACCAGTCAGCCTCTACTCAAGGTCCAGCAAAAGCATCGAGCAGATCCTTCTGGAAACTATGCAAAGGCACATCAAAGATAAGGAGGTGACTGGTGACAGCCAACATGGCTGCATTACTGACAAATCATGCCTGAAAAGTCTGGTGGCCTTCTAAGATGGGGTTACAACAGTGGTGGACAAGGGAAAAGAAACTGACATAATCTACTTGAATGCAAAGCATTGGACACTGTCCTGCACAACACCTTTGTCTCTAAACTGGAAGAACACGGATTTTTTGGAAGGACCACTCATTGGATAAGGAATTGGTTGGATGGTCATACTCAAAAGGGTCGAAGTGAATGGCTCATTGTCCAAGTGGAGAGCAGCATCGAGTGGTATCCTTAGGGGTCAGTAATGGGACTGGCACCATTCAGTATCTTTTTAAGCGACAGTGGGATGAAATGCACACAGCCAGTTTGCTGATGACACCAATCTGAGTGGTACAGTCAAATTGCTGGAGGGAACAGATGCCATTTAGAGGTACCTGGACAGGCTTGAGAGCCTTCACAATTCCATGAAAACTTGATATTATAGTCCTCACTATTTGCCTTCAGCTTCTGAAGAGAAATGTTTGACTAGAAACTCATACATTGGAAACGCTTATGAAGAAACTCTAGAGTTGGATTTTAACATACTCCTATTCTGTAAAAATATATGGCTAAAATCAATACCAAAAGAAAACAAGACAATGACACCAAGTACTTAGATCAACAGAACCAAGAAAAGAACTTCAGTGTGACAAATGTAAAAATTCAGACCCACATTTCTAATAAGCTTATACTTCCCTTCCCTATGCCCTGTTAAAACTAAAATTAAAGGTCAAAAGGAATGCAAACAAACCTACTCACATGAAGACAAAACAAGAGTTTTAAGTTTGGTTTAAGAAGAATAGAACAGCAACTTTATATTGACAGCAACTTGACACTGTTAACTAGCTGGTAAGAAGGAGCCTAAAAAAATACAGCAGGTTGGATACTAAGAAGTTTCTTTACCTAGCCATTCCCAGGCTGGAAAAGTTGGAAGGAACTATCAGAACATCAAGCCTGGAAAAGGGGTGGGTACCCAGTGTGGCATAAGCAGCTGAGAGGCACTGAGGAATTAGCTGAAGCAAATATTCTTCGCAGCTTTCCATAAGGCACCAGGGAGCAAAGACTCTATAAGGAATGACTGCTTGCAACCTGGCAGCAGGATTTTGGAAACGGCAGGGATATTCCACATGACCACAGATTTCTTCATGCCATCTGACAATACAAAACAAAATAAAGCAATACTTAATTGTGGTATCAGAAATGTGCACAACTTACTATGCTAAGACAAGGATATTCTCTAGATATCAGAATGACAATTAATTTCCACAAAACCAGCACACTTGCATTCTCACCCTGTTCACACATGTGCAGCACTTTGAAACACTCACTACTACATCTGAGTAGAACTCATAACAAAAGACAGAGACTAGTCACACCTTGTTTTTATAACAGATATGCATCAAAAGAATAGGTGCTCAAAATATATGTAAAGAGAACTAAAAACAATACAAAATATTTACTCAGAAAATTCCTATTCAAACTTGGCTATGAAAGTAAAATTCTATACATATTAACATAACATTAACACAAGTATTTTAGGTGCAATTACAATGTAATTCCAGGAGGGATTTTTTTCTGTTGTTGTTACTAAAATTCTCCAGAAACTTCAACTTAATTTTTAAATTATTATTATTAAACCCAGGAGATGTCAATTCAGGCTTATCATGCTAGACATTCAATAATACCACATAAGGCCAACCTTACTTTATAGTACTTTTACAGGATATTTAGAGCTCTAGCTGGAAGAAAGGAGGGGTAAATCAAATCCTTCCTAAACACTGAGTCATATACCTTCACAGCAAGTTATCTGCCCAAATAGATTCTTATCTAAACAGAAATCAGCTTCATGTTTTCACCTGTTAGCCTATGTTCTCTACAGTGCACAGCCTGTCCTTGGTTTGAAACTTCAGTTTAAGTAATCTGGTTCTACTATGCCTCAACAGGCAAAGCACCTTGCATTGCCCAAAGCACTTATGCTTGGAAGATCATGCTGACACAGAAAACAAAATGATGACATGTACAAAAGGATGAGATTTTGCTGAAGTATTAACACTTTAGCACCTTACATAAGTCTTCCTGTCAAAGAAGTGGACTCTAAGTCCTTTCTTTGACTACATATGTAAAGAAACCACATCCATCTCTACACAATTTTTTTTTCTAAAGATCGTTTAATCTACTATATTTCTGCTCTAAAACAGTGTCACTTTGTATTTTATTATCAGACTTGAGATCAGGCAGGAACATGAAAGTTAGCACCATATCGCTTATAAAAGTTGCCAATTCCTTAATGACCACAAGGAGATAAAAAGTTATAAACATCATGGCTCCATTTAACATTTACTTTGATACAGCCTCCTTATGTCAAACTCACTGGCACCTGGATATAAATTACATTACACATTTCAACAGCTTCTTTCAGAATTCTTTTCCTGCTGCCCTACAGTTTATCTCCACTACCTTATCTGAGACACATGCTCAACATTTGCTTGTCTATCCATTTCACACCCTTTCTAGAAATGTCTGCTACTGTGAGTAATGTTGGTTTGGTTACCTGGCCTCACTGACTAATAAGCAGCAATCTCTGCTGTGCTAACTCCCAGCTAAAGATTAACTGGATATAACTGTAAGAGCACATTTTTAAGGACACAGATTTTTATGTCCTGATTAGCTGCAAAACAACCTTGTACACTTAAGAGTCTCTATTTTTGTCTATGTACAATAGACACCACATTTGCAGACAATTTTGGATTTCTTTTTTGTCATCTTTTTTCCCCAAGATCCATTAGTTCTGTTTCTTCCACTGACCCTAACTGCTGCAGATACATCACGCTGTGTTAATTAACTCATCCAATAACCATCATACAGATAAACTCATAAGTATGACCATCCCACTGATTAAAACTTCCACTAATTTTTGCTACAAAAAATTACAAAAATATTTCCCTCTTTTCAGAAATTTTACAAATTTACAAATTTTTTACAAAAAACTAAGAAACTTTCATTTGTTCTATCAACACTGAGCCAGAATAATCTTTTGCACCAAAACCAATAAATTCCTATTACTAAATGTGCTGTACTTTTGACAGGAATACATCTACAGCTTATTTTTGCAGAGGCAGTCATATTATAAACATGTAAGTAGCAAAGAGTAGCAATTTCTAGAAGCTCATCAAACCCATAAATTATTTTAAAAATAGAAGAGGCATTTTTTACTGATCCTACGTAAAGTAGGAAAATTTCTATTCTCAAGACTAATTAGCATTTTTAACCAAAATCAGCCAAGCTGTAAGCCATTAGAATAATTTAATTTTAAATTCCAACCAGAAAAATCCATACTCAGTCCTCAAGTTCCAAAGTCTCAGTAGTTTCACTGTCTTAATGCCAACAAAGTATTATTCAAGGCAGCTGTCTAAAAGACAAGTATTTTTTCAGCAAAGTTTCAAACTGAGTAACAGAAAAATGTTACTCAAAATGTTACATAAATACTTATAACCCAAATCACCTTCTACAATAAAATAACAATTCCTGATGATGTGGGGAGAGTAGTGGATGTTGTTTGCCTGGACTTCTGCAAACCATTGGCCACAGTTTCCCACAGCCTTCTCCTGGAAAAACTGGCAATATACAAACTGGATAGGTGGTCTGCAAGATGGGTACAAAACTGACGCACAGGCCACACTCAGAGAGTGGTGATCAGTGGTTTTCATTAAGGCTGGCAGCCTGTCACAAGTGGAGTTCCCCAAGAAATTGTGTTGGGTCCCACACTGTTCAACATCTTCACAAACCTTCTGGATGATGGGTTTGAAAGCACCCTCACCAGGTTAGCTGTTGAGGTGGCCACATCAGAAGGGAGAGCCATCTCAGAGATGTGGACAGGTGGAAAGGGTGGGGCTGGCAAGAACAGTGCGAGGTGCAGCAGAGACAAGCGCTCAGTCCTGCACCTGGGGTGACATCACCAAAGGGCCCAGCACAGGCTGTGACCTGCGTGTCTGGGGAGCAGCCCTGCTGAAAGGGACACTGAAGTTCAGGGGACAGTCACTTGAACATGAGCCACTGGTGTGGCACTGCAGCTACAGGCAAATCAGATCCTGGGCTGCAGCTGCAGGGGCATTGCAGGCAGAGGGACAGAGGGGATCACCACGCTCTGAGCAGAGCTTGTCGGGCAGCACCTGAAGCATCGCGTCTCCTTCTGGTCCTCACAACTCAAGGAAGGCACAAAAATTAACAAAGGGCTGCAGAACCTCCCCTGTGAGGAAAGACAGAAGGAGCTAGGCCTTTTCAGGGAAGAGGAAAGTGAACCTCATCACAGTATTTCAGTACTTGAAGGGCATCTACAAAGGGCACAGAGTTGCTCTCTTCTCAAGGAGCCACATGGCCAAGACAAAGCCCAGTGGGTGTTAGATATCTTCATCTAGGCTCCTTCCCATGAAAGAATGGACTAGATGAACTTTCAAGGTTGATTACAACCTGGGTTGTTCTGTGATGCTATGATATGAATTTGAAAAGCTGAGAGTAATATATGAGGAAATCAAGTCCCATGTCTGAGACTTCTGCTAACTAAGGTGAATACATGTGAAAACAAATGGTATTTTTCCAGAAACTTCTTTTCCATCTTCAAATCTTATTTTCAGGCTTATATTTTTCTGTTCATCCACCACTCTGTAATAATTCAAACTCAGTGAGTTTTAACTAGACTGGGAGGAGGAACAGATGAATCCATAATAATTACATTTCTACTAGTTTGGTCAAAAACAGCTAAGAATCATTGATCCAACTCTATTTTATGGGACCACTGTACTATATCTTTCATGTACCTGGTCATTACACATCAACCCAGGCAAACCGTTGCACAGGCCAGCTTTAACTGTGCAATGAGACTGCAGCAGAACATAAAAGTAAGTAGGCAGTACTGTAGTAGGAGTCATTAGGTATCCAGAATGGACTGAGTCAAGTATTTTAAGAAACAAGACAGCACATGGCATTGCTGCAGCAGAATGTTAAGGATATAGGATACAAATCTAGCAGACAGTGGAATTTACAAATCCTGTTGCTCACTAAGCAGCTTGTTTTCACATAAAAAGAACCACTCCCATGAAATAATGCTTTTGGAATTATTTTCCTGTCAAGATTTTTCTGTTCAGATTAAACAAGTTCTATTTTGATTCCTGTGATAATATGACTCATTTTCACATTTCACAGAGTAAATGGCAATGCTACCCACATATCTAATTTTTCAAAAATATTATAAACACCAACCTGAAATCAGTTTGTGATGATGGCAAGGAACACTCGCTGTTTGTTTCAATAGCAGCTTTTTGTTTGAAGGACTGTTGTTTAACTTCGTGCCAGCAACCCACAGCAATAGTGAAGGTGGACGCTGGCATTGGCATAGACACATAGTAGTACCAGCTCAAGATACCTGTTAACAAAAGAACATTTGTACAGACTCATGAGTCTTACAGCACATATTAGATACTTGACATTTGCATGTACTTGAGATTTTGAGCCAAACCTCCCACCTTACATCCTGGTATTTTTGTGGAGGAAATAAAAATAATTGCATTGAGACACTTAGAAACAGTTCTATGTAAACACCATGGATTCTGTGTTCTGTTTACTTACACCTGCAACTTTGCTCTAACTGCTGATGTCTTTAACTGTAAATAAATCATCCAGAAGTGGGGTGTTATTAAAGCAACTTAACATGATTGTACTGTTACTGCCCAAGAATTACATCAGACATGAAATCTAGTAACACCTTCAAATACATACACACAATATTAAAATTAAACTCTTTCAACCTTGTATCTACTATGTTATGATTTTGTCTTGTTTGTATTATCTCACACAACCCAAAACCTTTCCTTTGTGCTCTGGGCAGTACCAAACTGATAGGCAAGTTCTAACAAATAACACTAATGTTTATGAATTGGACCCAGCTATTTGAGGTACATAATATGTCAACCAGGCAGTAAGAAATCAAAGCTTAGACTCCAATGAGATATTACCTAAGTCAGCAATTTGGTCATGTTACCCCATGAAGGTGCTAAAACAAGATGAGAATCTATTAGAAGATAAAATATCCTAAGTTTTATCATTATGGGAACACAATGTGGAGAGACAAGGAGTATAGGATTACTGTATCTACAAACATATTTTTATAAGGTGGATGTTTTAGAACAGCATACTTTTCATTAATACAAATGTTGCTTAGATTTTCTGTTTGTCCCTTTGAAAAGGATGTAGTTAAATAATCACATCCACATATCAATTTATGGTCGTAATACAGTTACTATACATACTAATAGATTAATTCTCTTTAAAAGAGCCTAGCATGCGTTACAACCTGATGAATCATGTGTAAATGACTGTAGCTAAGGCAACAGTGGAAACATACAAACTTTAGTTATTTTGAGAGAACCTTACTAGTTGTTCTTTTGCAAAAGTATTCTGACTAGGGCTATGGAACACTACCAAAAGGGGAAAAAAAGAAAAAAAAAACCACAACTACGTGGAGACCACAAGGCACAGAGGAAAGGAAATAAACAACTGCTGCAAAGCATCACTTGATTTCCTACCTTAATGACCAAAGAAAGTCAGGCTGTCCAAAGGAAGGACAAAGAAAAAAGTCTTTTGTTTAGCCTCAACAAGTTTTCCACTTTCTATGTAGTATGACAAAACAATACCATTTGTGAAGTCTTCTGAGAAGCAGATAAAGTCTTAGCCTCTTACATGCACTAGAAACCACTTATACTCCTTCACCCCATTCCACATTAGGCAACATCCACCATCAAAAACCCTTTGTCAGTACTGTCAGGTGAGCATATATTACTCCTGTAATTTTCCTAACCTCCTGTCAGTACGTAAGCAGAATGGACTTATTTGTTCCAAACACATTAAGGATAAAGAGGATAACTTTGCCAAATTTCACTCCGCCTCTTTTTTTAAAATTATTATTACTAACTTAACAAAGCTACAAATAAGCCAAGACAAGCAAATGCCACCTTGAAAGAAAAAGGTCATCCAGGGCAGCAACAATATATTATTTCAAAATACCAAATTCCTGAGGTATAGAGTTTCATTGATAGACACTGTGCTAGAGGCCTAAGGCTGCACACACTGTAGTTAGTAACAACTTTGCCACTAACTTACATACATACAGGACAAGGTTCAGAGGTTCTGTACTAAGTGTTGCATCTAAATGCTATAAAACATTACAAAATGCTCCATGTAGTTACGTTAATTGTAAAATCTTAAGAATTAAATAACATCAGAGAAAATTGTAATTGAAAAACTGTAATGTGTTTTCAACTATGTTCTGAAAAAAGCATGGAAGTCAAAAAGCAGTTACAGAAAATTGTTCCAAATGGCATGAGGTATAAAGAAGGCTCTCACAACTATGAGATTGTCTAGAAGGAAAGGGTGTTGGCCTCTGCTAGGCAAACAGAGGTCAGAGAGGGTTACAGTGACAAGTTTAGTAAGACAGGCTAGAGCAAGCAAGAGGGTTTTTTTCTAAAAAACACTCCACAAACAGCTTGAACAGAATGTCTAAAAGGAATGGCAATCAGATTAGCAGTCCAGAGAGAACAGCATGTACTGCACTCAGAAATTTATACAAATTAGCAATGAACACATGCTATTTAGAGCTGACTCAATGCAAAAAGAGTGAAAGTACCGAAGCCCCTTTTACTTTGTAAGGATTTTAGAAATCATGTGAACTATGGATCCTCCCAGAGCACGATCCAAGTTTTATAATGTCTCTGCATATCTACCCAGGGCTCAGTCCATTTCCTGCAGTGCTTTTTGATGCCTTCTGCATTGATACTCAAGAACTATGTAGAATACCTATATATTTATCCTACAGTTGTTGACTGAAATCACATGCATGGCCATGACAAGTGAGCTCTCTATGGAACCACAGAATCCTTCCATTTGGAAAACAGTGCATTTGCTGATCAGTGACTGAAAAGGTTGCTTTGCTGGCAGAAGTTCTCTGGAGAGAACCAGGAAACACTGTTTCAAAGACAGCTTAACTAATGCACTGACCCTGTGTCTTCCCTCACTACTGGTAAGGTTGTCTCTCAGCCTGACCTCCCCCATAACTCCACTCACTTCCTTCCTTACACGGTCTTCACATCAATGGGCTTTGTTATGTTTTCCTTCATCTGCATCCTATGATCCATCCCAGCACATAGATTGGGATCACAAGCTTCACTCAACTCCTTTCTGCTGCTCTCCCTCATCCTCTGGCTGCACTATGCTTTTCAGTGTCAACCTTGGAGACAGCTCCATCTCTAGGATAACAGGAAACAGTGCAACTGAACCGTGGCATTCCTTACCAAACACAGCATTTTGTACCATAAAAACATCTTCAGAATAAGCAAGAACACATTGGGAAAAACAAGAGGTTGGGCTGGAATTAGTCCGTGGGAAAAACAGAAGTAGATCACCCCAGTCCTTTTACCTGTAATGTAATTTTAAAACAACTCAATTCCTACACATAATTATTTTAGGCAATTATAGTATTTTCAAAACATTTTGTTATTTTCTCTACCCATAATTCTGAAAATAGGTTTTTTTTCAGTTCTGCAAAGCAAATTTATTGTGTCATAACTGCAGCAATCACCTGTTCTATGAGTTAAAAGTGAAAAACTTTCCATGCAAATGTTTAACAAGAGCAGGAAATTTTCATCTATTTATAATTGTGCAAAAGAACAATCTAAAGACTGTTTATTTCTCCTACTTGAAATAATAATGATGAATGATGTAATTACTTCCTAGAATTTTTAATGCATTCAGCTATCTTTGAAATCATTAAAATTGTTTGAGTCTTGTAGAGTTCATTATAGCTGAAAAAAAATGCCAAAGCTGTAGCTGTTAATGCCAAATGCAAGACCATTATGAACATGTTTCCTTACCAGTATATTTTTTGTCAAATAGTTTGCACTAACACAAACACTACAAAATACAGCTGATGTTTACTGTTTACTAAAACCCCCTAAGTTCAACTGCCTCTACGGAAAAGGATAGATAGCCGCACACAGTAATAGATATACAAAGTAAGAGCTAGTGCTAACATATAAACATGCAGCTAAATAAATAGTTATGTAAAACCTACTCTTTGGCTGGAGCACTGGGATTAAGAACCCTCCAGCTTTTGGAAACTTTGTGACTTGTAGGGATTTTTTTATGTCATCTGAAGACCAGAACTTCCCACAGAGCTCCCTCACATTCACGCCAGAGCATTAGCTCAGCACTGGCTCGGAGGGATGAGTAGCGCACGGCAAGCTCTCAACGACCCTGCTGTAAGACCCTGATACATGATGTAGATCGATCCACACAAGTACTGCACTCTTTTGTTTTGCCTTGTGGAAAGGGAGGAGCACAAGCAAAGGCAACTGTTGCTGCTGCTAACTACATCACAGAAGCAGTAGCTCTTCTAGTACTCTTTTTTCTCAATGCCAGTATATTCCTCACTAACTGTGCCGATGTTAAAACAAGATCAAGAATTACACAGTAGTAGAGTAACCACACAAAAAGTGAGCCAGTCTATTTCATACTTAATGACTGAATATCTACTTCTTGAATATGAACTAAACAAATAGAAAGGTGTTTGTAACTAAATGTATTTGCAGCTTCTATGTGTTATAGTAATGTGCTGAAGGACAGTAAAACTGAAAAGTGTAGAAAAATAAATCTAGTATTTAAATGGCTCACCTTACACATACATGTAGTGCCACCCATCAAGCTTTCTCCCAAAGGGCATTATTAATTGCATTTTTCTGATCAACTTCTCCTCTCTTAAGTATTCCATAGAGAATGAAAGGTATTTTAAGCACTTTTGGTCATATTCAAATAGTTACCATTTCTATTTGTTTAAGTATTCTCTCACTATTTTCAAACAAATGTGGCCTTCCTCTATTTCAAATGACAGGATCAACCACAGTTTTGTAGGAGGCAGAATGCAAAAATGGCACATACAGGAGGAAACTGCAAATACAAATGGTAAATGAGGAATCTGCATGTAAGAGTACATCTAGCCCAACTATGCACTGGATTACTGCATCCGTACATGTAGAGATGTGTGTCTGTGAAGCAGAATGCATATCTCTAAAAGCTTGAAGGAATTAACTTTGCTTGCTGTTCTCTTACTGTCTGCCTGCACACTGGTTTTAAATACAACTTTTAAAGGAAAAAATTATTCAGCTAACTTGTCATTCTATTCAGAATAAATTTATTCACAACTGCTTACCAAAATGCTAATTCATTCCAATAAATTGCATTTTTTAAAAATAGATTTTATTATTCTGCCAGTTACGTATGATTTTATAAATATGCAGCACAGCAATAGCATACTGTATGTAAACAACCTGGCAAACTTATTTAAATTGAAGCTACCCTGAAAGGCTTTCTGGTGTGTAAAGACAGAATTTTAAGTTGGATACATTTCATATACCTTCCAGAATTGCCAAACAACAAGATCTATGCGGACAGGCTATTAAAAACAACAGAACATTTCAAACTTTTTAACTCTTAAAAGTCCTGTTAATTAAACCCATAAATTTGTATTCCTAAATTCATTAAGAATTTATCCTTTATCCTTCAGGCTTCAGATTAGCACTGAAATCTTGGGTTTACTTGGATTTTAAAACACTCCTCAGAATATTACTCCTTTACCTTTTTGCCTCTGTATTAGTTTCGTAAATTTTTACAATTCCCAACAGCTTGTTGGTTTTTCATTTCCAGCTGTATGTAAGCAAGACAATGAGGGTCTCTCATTAAACTAGGTAAACACTGATGGAAAAGCTGTTATCCTAGTCTGAAGTCAAGAGTGTCCTTGCTTTCTTGATGCTGAGACAGGAATGTATTATTCTCCAAGAGAGCTGAGCAGTTCATCATGGCAGTTTTCCTTATTTCAACTGCAGAGACAAGCTTTGAAAGAGGCCTCATATATGGCCAAATATAACCTGACAATTCCATAAAAACAGATTAACTGATGATTCTCAAATCAAGAGACTTTCTGGTTTTTTTCCACTCAAGAGTAAACCTGCCTATTTAAAGGGGAACAGAAGATATTTTTCCCCAGAAAAGCTTCATTCTAACCTTTTCTTATATGCTACTTCTCATCAGAACTACTCACACTAGAAAATACTGACCCAGTTTGACAAATTATATCAAAACTCCCTAGAACAACACATACTTCATTATACGCAGAACTTACAAAAGCCTTAAAAACTTTATTCTCTGTGCAGAAAGAAGTTTAGATAATAACATATAACCAACACAAGAAGAAATGCTTGAGAGTTTGCTTACTCTTAAAAAAAGTGTTTTATCAATGCAAAAAAACCCACACAGAGATCAGATCTTCAGGGCACTGACCTGATAGTCTTCAGCTATTCCATGTATTCCAGGCAACAGATGTGGCACAATGGCTGCTTCTAATCACAATGCTGAACTACACTCACACGGGAGAACTAAAACTGAAAGATAGTATTCTACCAAGGCCTGAAGCTGTTGAGAGCCTGATAAGGCACTTGATCTACAAAACTTGAGTACACTGAGATTAAAATAAAGCCAATTTATGAAAAGTGAAATCTAGGTTTGGAAACACAGGGGGGGAAAAAGTAAGCAACACAGTGAAATGCAGAAATGTAAATACTTTGAATACTTATGAAGTTATCCTGAGGCCTTGAGCAGGTAACTTTTCCACAGAATGACATGGAGATTACAGACAGACATGGAAGTGTTTTTAAGGTTAGGAACTTCATTCTTTCACAAATAATGTATTTACTCAGCTTGATTTCTAATTATAAAAGTATTGAAAATAATTTGCCTTGAAAAATACATTTCACCTTCTCGAAGCTGGACTGGTTCTGCTGAGTTTTCACCACTCATTAACACAACAAAGCCTGCAGCTGTTCGGACTGAGGCTTGCCATGTTGACAAGGCAATGGGTGGTTCTTGGCATGGGAAGAGGGCTCTGTTGTTTATTGGTGATCCCATTGTATAAACGCATGGCCTAGACGGAAGGAAGAGAGATTGAAGTTGGAATTACAATAAGAAAGACTGAATTAAGTTCTATAGAAAAAACAAATATGTTGAGGTGGTTTCTTTCTTTAACTTCAGCTCTGCAGGTTCCAAGCCTGTATGACATGAACCAATCAAATTTCAGTCTAAGTCATGTAAGACAAGAAAAGCAAGATTACTACAATACCTTCACACTGGAAAATACTAACTCCAGTCTTTTCCCTCTCCTGCTTTTGCATGAGCCTTTCGGCCTCATACAATAGCTTCCAGTTGAACTCATAAGGTCAAAGAAAGCTTCTGGGTATCTTCTGACGATGCCATTGCAGGGCTTCACCAACACCTGTGACACCTCCCTGCTATCATTCCAGTAATGCTTTCACTACCATGAATCCCATTCTCCTGGATTAGCAACCTGGAGGCTCATGCAAAATCAGCAATAGATCTAGTTTTGTGTCTTCCTTAGTCCAAGCCTCAATAAATCCTGACATTTTTACATTTAATCTTAGAGGTAATGCATCCTAGCTCACCTGTCTTTGGGAATTTCAGCCACAGGGCACATAATAAGAAGAATTAATTTCTATCCTATTAGCTTCACCCTCCTTCTTGCTCCTTACATAGCAATCTTCCTGGTAGTACTGCTCTTTTTGCAGTTACTATAACCCTCTCCCCAGCTGAACCTCTCAGTCTACTACCCCTTTCCAATTTCATCTGCAATATTTCATGCCAGTACATTTCTTATTAGCCACTTAGCTACAGCTGGGAAGGGAACAAGGCCTTTCATTATCTCATTCTAACTTGCTATTGCTGGTGGATGGACTTAATGACTCTTGGTTTACTTATTTTGTTAAATTTCGCAGTAATATCTAAATTCCTATTACTTGCATAACAACACCACTTATCTTAAGGGGGAAAAAAAGCTTATTTTTCAATTATAAATTATTTTTAAAATCCACAGTCAATAGGTTTCTCCAGTAAAAGAAAGAAAATCCTGAAAGCGTCACTTCACTACACTGAACTTTTTAAAACCTAGGATATTTAAAGCTAAATATTATGGGAGCAAAATACATTATTTTGTGAATGCTTGAGACTAAAAATATTCTGATCAGTATCTTCCATCACTTGAGTTGAAAAATTATCAAAACACTTTAGAAAGTAGAAGACAAATTGTTAGGGCAAAACTGATTTTGCAATGGCTAAGATCTTAACGTTTTATTTACTCCCCTCCAAACTGCTTTTCCTTTCAAATTATTCCTTCTCTAAAGCCAGTTTCAAACTATACAGAGAGAAAGAACTTGGAAACACTGACAGGCACAGATGAAATATATTCTGAAGATATTTTTGCCCCCCTGTCATTGCTATCTGTACTATTGGATCCAGAGCTGTCTTGGCACATTTAAATTACTGTGGCTTAACTAATGCAGGCCAGCTGATCTTCCAGCAACAGGGATGAAAGCTGCAGTTTAAGTAGGCCTATTGTTAATGCACACAAGCAGAAAAAGAATCTAACTTCCTCCATCATGTACCAGAATGAACAGAGTAGGACCTAGACATCGAGTGAAGTTCAGGTAACTGCAGTGGAGAGAAAGCCAACTGGTTATTTTTTAAACAGTAAAACACAATGTACAGCTAGATGTGATAGACCACTAATCTGCATGGATTTTTAATTAACTTAGTTGGAATTAAACTCCTAAAAGTGAACCTGGAACCAACTCTGATATACATAAAATAATTGGCTTTTCTCCCGTAAAAACAAAGTGTGCATGGCAGTGAGTTTACAGCAAAAATGAAAAACCTGTTTTTTCACTTTCCAGGAAGATCTGCTTCCTCCTAGTAACGTTAGTCAAGAGCTACTGGGCTTATTATTTACCCTAAAACACGTATGTGCTGGGAAGGCATGAATTACTTCTAATTCATGACAGCTTTATCAAAATTCACAGGTTTATAAAAAGAGGTCCCAGGAGAGGAAAGGTGGGATTAGTGATTACTGCTACACACATTTTCCCAAGGACTTGCCATGCACTGTGAAGGCTGTTTTGCCAGGTGCCATTGGTACAACCCACTCTTAGGAGCGGTATAGGGGCTCTTCATATTCTGTGGAGGAAAATGCCACAACGACAGAGAAAACTGGTTGGCAGTACAGTGCTAAGATAAATGTTATAATGCTGTGTCAAATACAATATAAACATTACAGAGAATAGATGCTACCAAGAACATTCATGTCACCTGCTCTCATAGAGCACTTTTACCTGCAGACCCTAAGGTATTTTACAGATAATGTCAATACCATTTCGCAGATGGGGAAAATGAAACTCAGTGAACAGATACGTTCAGTGCTAGCACTCAAGCTGCTCCTACAGGCTTAGTTCTAAGCCTCCTAGTCCAGTAGCTTTCTTTTCCCTAAGACATTTTAATGCTAAAATACACACACAGAAAGGTCACTAGTCTCCACCATAAAAGCCCAAGTAGAAAGTGAGTTAGATAAGTGGAGAAAGACTGGTCAGATACATAATCTGTTCTTCAGAACTAGGACTTCTTTCCACTCCTCCATTTTAATACAATTTTTGACCAGATATATGTATTAACTTCGTTGTTTCACTAAATATACCCAATTATGTCAGTCTGCTAAAAAAATAGTAATGAAACAGACAAGTTCTAAGTTTTTAAAGGAAACTATCAGAAGAACAATTATATAAGCCTTTAATTAGATATATGTTATGCCTCTTTTACAGTGGTAATTTCTTTTCAGAGCACTGGTAATAGCACAATGTTACTTTAGGATATACACTGCAGCTGACAATTGTCTTTGTTTGGGGTCAGGTAGCACAATTCCAGCACATAAGAGGACCAGAAATACAATTCTTATCCTGATATCTATCAGTTTCTTCGTCTGATCCAGATGAAGCACATGACAGAACACCAAAGACAAATAATTAGGTTTAGATTGCTTTTGTCAATTGATACCCATATTTGCTCTTTTCAAATTATTTATCTCTACCCCTCCTAGCAAGAAACTTCACAGTTCCTTTCCTCTTTCTACTATCCATCCCCTCCACCCCTGGTCTTGAACTTTTAATGGTCTTGTAATACTCCAATCATCTACTTATGTAATGTTTATGCCAACCATTATCTTTGCCAAGAGGTTTCAAGAGTTAAGGAAATTTCATGCAGCAAAAGAAAGAAAGAAAAATACTTGTTACACTGGAAGAACAAGCATCCACAAAACACAAAACACAGGAATGACATCTCTGGTTACTCCTCTGGGCAACTTTATGAGAAATAAACAAAAAATAAAAATAAACAAAAAAAATAGGCAAAACCTGAGTACAAAATGAATGGATTTGATATTCCTGGAAATGTGAAAGGCAACAAACAAATATTTGTAAAAAAATTAAATTTCTCCTCTGAATCAGCTGTCCTAACTAAAAGGAAGGCCATGAGAAATATGGGTAAATATTCCCAAGTGAACAGCCATCCAGACTACTGGAGAAACCAAGTACTAGTTGGGGCAATGTTTGTTTTTGCCCCAAGAGGACACTAGGGACTGTCTGTTGTTCAGTAATCTCTCTGACGAAAATTTGATTCATGCAATTGTAACTCATCAGTAGTTCACATATCTTTACAACAAAACTAAAGCAGTTCAAACCAGCTCTTGGCAGATCTCCCTCTCCCATGTAAGCCTATCCACTATAATAATGCATTAACATTATCTTCAAGCTAATAATAAATGTTCAGTTGATAATCTGGTCTCTGAACAGGAATCTGTAGGCCTTGAGATACCCGCCATCAAACACCTGAAACATACTCTAAGGCTCATCCAGGTCAGCCTGCTTTGCCTAATGGCTGAGGCTTTATCAGAGAAAATGCCTAACTCAGAAACTATATCCCTTTCCTGTATTTGAAAAATTACATTCCCTATTTCTACAAAGGCCATCTCCATTTAAGGATGTAAGTGGGCACCCTCCTTCAACTACAAAGCCAATCCCTGTAAAAGCACTGCTGTTTGCAGCGGTTCCTTACTCGAAATTACACTGTCAAAGCACCGGGATTTTCTGGCATCTAAATCACAAGAACTTTTTTACTCTGCCTTATCAATTTACATATCTGCAAGGTGCCAGTGACTGTCATCAGATTCCATCAGAGCAGGTATTCTTGTTTACATTTTACTGTTGAAAAAAACACCAGTCAATAATATTCATGTTTCTCATTGTCTTCCTTTTAGTTAGGGCAACTAATTCAGGGAAGAGAATTTATATTTTTTACAAATACTGATTTGTTGCCTTCTGCATTTCAGGAATATCAAATCCATTTATTTTGTACTCAGGGTTCGCCTACTTTTTTTGTTTGGTTTTGGTTTGGTTTTTGGGGGTTTTTGTTTGTTTGTGCTCATTTTTGGGTTTTTTTTTGTTTGTTTGTTTGTTTTACTTTTCCATTCTATTCATATGTCAGTCTTTAGAAGTCACTGCATATCACATGAATAATCCAACAAACTTCAAAATGCTTCATTAATTGCTCAAATATTTATATTCCCATTTTCCAAACACATCTTATTCTCTTCTATCTTATGCTCATTCCCCCTCTACTTACTTTCAATTACATTAGCTGCCTAACATGCCTTATGACCCAGCTGTACACACACCTGTGTCATCATACCAGTGATGGAAGGAACTAGCATCCAAATTTAGAGAGATCAAAAGTGCCCCTTTCATCAAGTGTATTTTGGTAGGCTTCCTGGTCATTGCTTTGTACTTTCCCTCCTTCCATTAGCACAAGTAAGCTCTGTGGTTGCCTTTTTTGTTTGGCCCCAAAAGCTCAGAAAGCTGAGAAATGCTGAAATTCCATGTGTTCAGTTCCTCTACTAAAATCAGAAGTGTGTCCTGCTGTGATAACATGTTTGTACACACATACCTGGTCTTACCTAAACTCATCCTACAAAGCTTTGTTTCAACTGGGGTTTTTTGTGTGTTATAATACATCATTCTTCAAAACAAATAAAATGGAAGTCTTGATAAAATTGTGCATAGGCTAAATTTCAAACACTGTACTAGTGGTTAAATTACAGGAAACACTGGAAGTGGTTACACAATGTGTATACTTTGTTATTTACTTTTCTTCAGGGTTGGAACCACAGTATAGACTCCTTTGGAAAAGGATTTGACATCTGAAAAAAAAAGCACCAGATACATAATTCGGAACAATTTAAAGAATCCTCCTATGACAAGATGAGATCTACCACTATGTTTATAGGCTCATCACATACAGAATTTTATTTTAAACAGATACCAAGAAAGATTCTAATGACTTTATGAAAACTTATTTTCTGACAGGCATTAGTTTTTGGAATAACCTACACAGGCCTGATAGTAAATCAGTTTATGCAAGTTCATACCATCAAACTGCTGGATCCATGACAAACCTGCTTTTTCTGTTCCATTATTGATCCATAAAATTCTATCCATTTCTGTACAACTGCCATGAAATGTCACTAAATTAAAAACAATGCTTTGCAGTGAAAGGGTTATAGAGTCAAAACTGTTCATGATTTAGATTCTTAAAAGAAATATTCAAATGCTCAAAGCACACAGAGGAGGAGTCCTATACCAGCTGAGTGTTTTTAACATTAGTTAGTAGGGCAGGTAGACACAGACGTGATCATGGGCAACTGCTCTACCTTCACATGCAGTCAAAATTCAGAATTTTAAGATATAAGGGTACTATATCAAGTTAAATTTCCTACCATTTCGTACCTAAATTTCCTACCATTTCCTACCATACCAAATTTCCATACCAAAAATAACTCCTCAGGGAGTGAGGAAAGGAAGGGAAAGGAATAACGAACATGACTGAGACATTTCTGGACTTGATGGTGCCTACAGATTAGTAGCAGAATTCCCTAACCACCACAAATACAATCAAAAGGCCTCATTTTCCTCACCAAAACAGATGCTAGTGAAAAGACTTAATTTATATGAATATAACTGAAATAAAAGGCAACCATGTATCTCTTGACTGGGAAAGAAAAGCAAGTATTCAATTAGGTCAAATTTTTTCCTTATCCTCCAGCTTTGTTCCTGCTTTTTAGATATCATAAAAAGGTAACAGCCATTAAAATCTACCTGTCAACATTCCAATAGAACAATTACAGTTGTAGAAGTCAAGAGTGGATTGTAGTTTCTCTTCTATAAAAGGCTTATATTGAAGATTTCTGTACAACAAAATGTTCTTTTCACTAACACTAGATATAATGCCAATTCTTCTTTCAGTTTGCAGTTCATTTGCTATCATCAATGTTCTTAACATTATAGATGAAGATTTTGGAAGTTGATTATGAGAGACTAAGCAGGAAAAGACTGTATTTCTAAGCTGATTACAATATTGATAAAGGACTAATTGTGAAGTAATTCTATTAAATGTTATGTATATCGAACTTTATGCTGTGTAAGCCAGGAAGGAAAAAGAGCACAAAGCAACCCGTCATTCATACCTTTTCTTTCCCTAAATGATAATTCCCCTTTCCCTGCACACATTTATTGAAATACACACAGGTTATTTACTCCCATTCAGAAAGAGTGAACACAATCACTAAGACAGGCCTGAGATCTTCAAGTACATTAGGGTTTCACGAGCAGAGAGATTGTCTGCTCTTCTACAGGACAGCAGAAGTATTCAAACCAAGGATGAAATGAAAACTGTAGAAGAGTGCACTCATCGTCTTCACAGTTGCTCAGCAATTATATGATTCTCCATTCTTGCACCGATTTAAATTTATTGCATACAAAGCTTTCAGCAAACAGTTACATACCTGCCACTCTGGTCTATAGTCCATGTAACAGATCTTCCCTCTGGTTTGGTTTTGTACCATATTCTTATTGCATGAGGAAAGTCTGCTGGAGTCTGAATTCCTGATTTCCTTATCTCCAAGCTCCAGGTGCCAGTACTAAACAGAAGCTCCCCACAGCCAGGTGCCTGGCTACAGTGAGAGAAATAGTATAGCTGCTCCTTCCAGCGATCTGCAGGTAAAGTCACAAGTTCATGTACAATCCGATTCCTGAGATTTTCCGGCTCCTTTGAAACACCAGTTAGCTTGGCAGACCTTGTAAATTTTTCAATGCCTGACACAGCAGCAATATCTACCTCTTCAACCTTTAGCACAGATAAATCACAGCAATCCAATATCAGCAGAAAATCCTTGTTTCCATGATCCTCTATGTCACAGCAGTCCTTTGAACTAGAAATCCCAGAAGCCTGTTCATTGTTGCTATGGTTACTATTTTCATCAGAAGCAGCTTCCTCTTCTTTACCACTGACAGCAAAATCATTATATTCCATCTTAGATGAACAGGTGCTCACATTTATCCTAGGAGTGTGGCAGGGTTCAGATGCCCTCATTTTACAGGTTTCATCAAACTGTGACTGGCAGCGTTCTTTGCCAGCGCTGCTGGTTTTCCTGTACTGGCTCCCAGTCTCAAAGAACAAAACTATGCTGCCTTCAATAACTTTATTTTTAAAATCCACATCCAAGTCCAAAACATAGTGCTTTACAAGCATGTAGCTAGTGTTTGCCGTTAAGGGCAAGTCGTCCTTCATAGGGTCTAGCTGTGTCTCCATGTTCATCTATTGGGCAACAGTTTTACAAAGCCTTAGACAATTCTGATATATGATGACTCCCGAAAAAGAATATTCAGGCTCTCAGTGCCAAAAAATAATTTTGAATAAGATTAGAATATTGAAATTGTAGTTTCTCCACTTCTTGCACTCTAAAAAAGGAAAAAAAAAGAAAGGATATCATTTCACAACCAGTTCTGAAATGCACTGATTCTAAATCTATAGCTGCCTTTATTACAATAGTACCACTAAAGGGTGATTTTATCTCCACACAATGCCATCAGGTTAGAATGGCATCCGTTTGCTTCAGGATTTGCTGTCAAGGACCAGTGGCTGTATATTTCAGATAAGAACTGAAATGAAAGTATTTCTAGACAGCTTTTATAAACCAATAGGAACAACCAAATATATCAAAAGATAGTGATATATTTCTGCTGGGATTTTAAATAGCAAGAGTAAGTCTAAATCACCTCATAGGTCTTAAATTTTTAGAGTAATAAATTCCAATATACAATGCCTGTCCACAGATTAATTACACATTACACCCACTCTCATATCAGCATTTACAGGAAAATGAGCCAATTTACAAGGAGTATAAGTATCTCAAGTATTCCTTTGAGATAGCTCATGAAGATTTTTTAAGTCTATAATTAAATACTTAAGGTATATAATAACATTTTTGTAGCTGGAAACTTGCAACACTCAGAATAGTGCCTTACAGAGAACAAAAGTCTTTTCACTGGAAAATATGTAAATACCTATAAAAGCACAAAAATATTAAAAATGCACAAACATTTGTTGCAACAATAGGTAGAATTTCATCACAAAGTTAAACTGATATGCATTCTCTGTCTTGCTATGACCATTGAGCCAAAGTCATGCACTTTTAGCCCACTTAAGTCCTTGCTATTTGCTTTCTAGATGAGGAATAGATACCAGAGAATGAAATACAGTTCTTTCCCTGGCATTTCAGTGATACTCAGCATGATAGTCAGGCAGACCTGCTTCTAAGTGCCTTAAGAGAACAGATACTCCGTTTTGACATTATTTCACCCTTTTACACCTCATCACAGACTTCACCGTCCAAAGCCAATTTTTACATAGTTCTCAAAGTCAGCACAGAGGGAAACTCAGACTCCCCAAAGACTTGCTGTATCTTTTTTGTGGGAATCCAGAGCATGCTATCAAGCTACTATCATTAAGTGAAAGACTCAGGGCAAGAAACAGTCCATACTGGTTCCTAAACTAGTTTCACACAAAGCACAAAAACATAGCAAGTATCTCCTTACCTCAGAGGCTTTCCAGCTAAGAGAAACAGCTCTTTCAGGGCTGTCTTTGAAGGCAAGCTGAGAAAAACCTTCCTTTTAATTTTTAACAATCTTTCAGTACTTCTGCAAACATACCAGGGCAACAAACTCACATCACCAGGTTCTCTTTCACTGAAATAGCTCAGTAAATTCAGGCAACATGAGCAATGCATCTATGATGTCTGTGTGTAATGCTGTGGACTGAACTTGACGTTACCTGGATTTTTTTCTGACTACCAAAACCTCATGACTGCTAGCAGGTCAAGGAATTATTGGTGATAGAGAAAATAAATGGAGTGACTTGGTGGGGAAAAACCCAACACTGAAATAACATTCAAACTCTGTTTTGCACACATTTTTAATTTGTAAATATTTATAATATAATACTGACACTTTTTATTAAATGTGAGTACTATCCCATGCACACAATTGTAGGAAGGAGAGGCCAGCCTTGGAATGAGGCAATTAGGGAAGATTACCTACTATAGCCCAGGTCCTGACCTGGTGTGTACAGATGTAAGCAGCCTCTCTCTAGAGGGGCATGGAGAAAAGACAAGAAAAAAAACCTAAGCTGTCTTGCAAATACAACTACCCTCCATGCACTCCAAGGCATTACACTGAGCTAATTTTCTAAAACTGTAAAAATTGATTGGTTTTTGTATTCTGTAGAGCTGCTTTTTTTTGTTACTGAACTGAAACACTAAATAAAAAGGGAATGAGAAAATAAAGAATGAGAACAGAAATACACAATTTTAAGTATAAGAATACCAAAATATACTCCCAGGAGACAGTGCTCTCTACACTTTCAATAGAGTATTGAAAGCCCAGAATATTTTCTTTTCTTTAAGCCACTTTAAACAATAATAATAATCTTCAGCCACAGAGTTTCATGATATTTACTAAACTAAACCAAAAGGACTTAAACATAAGATTAGTTTTCTGGCACACACATGAAATATTCATACAAAACATTTGTCAATATTAAAAACAGTACTACATTCAAAGTGTGCTTTCATTATTTTCTCTACAGATACTAGTTTACCCTAATTGAAAAGGTTTTCTGTAATGATATTCCAGAGGACTTAGCATACCCTCTTGTGTGCAGGTAATGTTACCCCTCTATGCAGTAAATCAGCTGAGCACATATGCAACAAAATTCACTCTCTAAAATTACAAGTCACTATCAAATATGAACAAGATACACTGCCTTTAAACTATTCTTTTCCCAACTTCAGACTTACATCAGCCCAAAATCTATAGAATTATAATCAGTGCTAACACAATGTATTTTCAAGATTTCTTTTTAAAGCAAATATTAATAGAGCTGCAAAACAATTGTGAATTTTAATATTGTTTTATTTAACCTGCTTTATAAGCAATAAATTTGATGGTAAAAGGATGTACTTTTTGAAAACACACAGCATTTACAGTGGGGAAAAAAAAACCCAACCAAAAACCCAATGTAAGGTTATCCAGGATTTAGAACAACTTAGTAGAGGTATTTTAATACATGTATGTGACAATCATCTAATTAGGAGCTAGAAATATAATCTAATTATTCATTTGGGCTCAGTCATGTTACATAAAAATTAACCTGACATGAGATGAACAGATGCATTGTCACGAACGGCACAGCTAATTTTATGACATTCAAATACATGGATAAATGCTGGTGTCCCAGACCAAATGGGTATCTGCTCCTCCTTCAGACTCTGTTTGGTTTATCAAATATTGGACTTCAACCACCTTGGGAAATTATCAGTTTTATTCAAGAAGAAAAGACAGGAATGAACCATTTATTTGGATGCTGAAATAGAGAGTGGACACTTAGATAGACAGCGGACACTTAGACAGCCTTTTTATTATCAAGGAAAAAGTAAAATATCAGGGCACTGAATGACCACACACACAGCCTCTGTAGCAATGAAAAAAATAATACAGGAATCACATTAAAGCAAACCTAAAATAAAGCCAAGTGGAAAAAAAATGCAAGCAAAAAATGGTAAAGGAAGGATGCACTTCAGCAAAAGAGGAGGATAAAAATTACAACAGAACGTAATACCAGAGTTAAAAGGTAATGATCTTTTGCACAATTTTTTGAAAGGACCATTCTCAAAACACATAACTGAACAGGACAAAATTGTTTATATGTATATCTATTGTTACATTTGTTTAAAATCTAGGTATCTGTGCATTTGTTTTCAATCAGTAAAGCTAGTTCAACGATGTTATAAAACAACATACTGATCCTTTGTTTGAAATTTAGCATCTACACATAGACTGTCCCTCATTGGTCCAACATGACTAAACCACTGAGATGATATACAGAGAAAGTAGGTATGCGTGCACTCAGAAGCAAAAAGTTGCAATGACAGCTACTCAGGACTGGTGAAGAGGAAAAAGGTAGCTGTGCAACCATCAAATATGTAAACCCCATGCTCTTCTTTGTATAGACTGTGATGTCTTTTCATAAATATGTGATAATTCAGGGGGTTTAACTGAACAGGCTGTAAAAAATTATTTTATTTACCATTTGATTCCAACCGCATTTGAATAAATATAACTTTATAGTGTCTTTTCTTCAATCAAGTCTTCCCAAAAAATGTAAACAAATCATAGTATATTATCTCTCCAACATGATTACTACTGCTGGTACTAAACTATAGCCTATTGAAATCCTAGGCAGTATCAACAGGAGCTGCAATGCTATACAAATTTGCAAGTCAAGCCTAGGGAAACAAACGAAGGATTATTTCCTACAAAGGAAGAATTTTTTCCTACATTTTTTGTGACAAATTGAGTATATACTGAGATGGAGTATAAAAAACTTAACTCCCAAACTGTGTACAATCATATATTAATTCAGTCTAGCATTTATCATTCACTCTGTATTTCTTTTCATTTTTCCTTAACAGGAAAATTCTAATCATGGATATAATACAGGAAACATGCTACCTCACCTTCTGAAGCAAAACCCTTGCAGTACACCTTGAAAGTTCTCTGCACACATTTGAGCTTTGTGTATGCAAACAGTACATCTTTTACTACCGCTTCATAAATACGCTGTTCTGAGAAATAGTCTTCAGATTTGGTACAATAAGTTGTTCACTATCTTACGTTTATATCAAGGTACTGGCATCACAGAAAAGATACATTCGTTTTTACATCTATTTTTGAAATACATCTCCTATTCAACATTGTCTTCTGTAATATTTTTTGCTATATTACACCCATAATATGATATCTGGTTTTCACTTCTGTGCAATCAATGCATTTCACCTTTAGAAAAGGAGGTTCACTAGCTGAACTCCAGGCATGGAAAAAAAAAATAATTAGGAATTGTAATGCTGTGACAAAGTCCTGGTGATCATTTCATAAACAGTGTTTCATGTCATACTTTCTCCATACACAGACATGTAAAAAATTACTAGTATATTTTAAAGACAGACCTTAAATTCAATGCATCTTTCTTATTAAATATACTTTGTAAGTACATTTTGTAAGTAATAAAAGTAATAAAATTACAGGGAAAGCTGATTATTTGGTTATATGTTTTAATATTTTAGAAGACAGACGTTCACAAAAAATAAACAATAACAGCAGATGGTGGCCAACATAAATAGAGTCAATCTTGATCACCAGCACATAATAGAATTGCATAAAAGACACGAAGAATGGGAAACAGGAGAGATACAATCCTTTGGGGGAATTATATTTATATAACATTGTTTTCCACTCAATACAAAAAGCATCAGCCTGAATTAGAAACACAGGTCTCTGAAAGCAAATACAAGAAAAAAAGTTTTCAGGCAACACAAAACATGGTTGCAAAGTAGACAAGATTAAGCTTCCTAAAAATATATATAGAAAAAAAAGTTTCTTTTTTATAGGCAACACACTGTAACTCATAGTCTCAGGTTTTAAAGTTAAAAGGAAAAAGGAAATAATGAGATAGGGGAGAACTTTGAAATCTAATTCTGTCCAGTGAAAGTTGAGGGAAAAAACCCAGGGACACCCAAACTACCCAGAGCACCCATTTCAAATGGTGAAGCAGGAAGGGGAGGAAGAGAACTGTTATACAAAGAAGTCTGGTTAAACTTGTAAACAGCACATTAAAAACTACAGTGATCAATTATGATATGTGATATTGATATTTCGTTATTCCAGGAAGCTGTTATTTTAATGCTAATAGCTAACTACTTCAGTCTAACTCCACTCTAACAGCAATAATCCAGCTGAGAAAATTAGAAAACCCTCTGAACTTGCTGAAATGTCCATCAGAGGCACTACTAGGTGGAAGCAAGTGAAAGGCTTACAAACTTAAAAAAAAAAAACAAAAACGAACAAACTCACCTTGAAAAACAGAAGATGCGAGATGACTTCATAATATAGTGTCAGGAGCTAGAAGCACACTATCAAGAATGCACTGAATTATCTACTCCCTTTCCAAGCACACGCCTAATTTCACTGCACTCCTGCTACACCAGCCAGCAAAGGACTGTCTTACATGTGACACTGTCATGGCTTACAAGACTGTGAAAGGCAGGCGCAAAACACAGTTGCCTAAGATAGTCCTGCGTGTTGTCATGAAGGCGTACACCAAACATGAAGCATACACAAAATACGTCTTTGTTCAGAGCACAACTGCAGCTGTCGTTTTTCATGCATTTCCAAAACCTTAGAAAACAGAAATGAATGAGAAGAGGGCCGTGTGATAGAAGATAAAGTCTCCAACAAATCTGAGCAGTTACAGCCCTGCACTTGATATCTACCAAGCTCTGGAAAACTCCCCACATGGAGTTGTTGCAAATATTTGAATACATAAACCGGTTACTGCCTTACAAACCATACCACTATTTTTTATTGTGCAAAATCAGAGTTGGACAAAGTCACACACAAATGCTGACACAACAGCAGGTATCAATCCCAAAGACGGTGCCCATTTCTATCTCAGCTTTTCTGTTTTTCATACCGCACACAAACTCATTCCCTGAAATAACAGTCCATTTAAGTAACTCCATAGAAATTTATGCATATTTAGTTTTCTAGCAAACTAAGGACAGTCAGAAGAACCCTACCAATTTATGCTAAGCCTGTTTGAAGATATTTCTCCCAGCAGCTGATTCTGCCGGAATCATCTGCTTTGATCAACAGTCAATAGAGAGAGCTATTTCCATGCACAGTCACTTGAGCACACAGCCTGGCACATGCACCTGAGCTGGTAATGTGAGCTAATAAACATTCTCTTTAATAATTAGAAAAGGTTTATAACTAATGCCCTTAAAACTGCTTTCAAGGCAACTTCTTCCAAATACAGGTTTATACATTTTCTACACAATATAAGACACTAAGATCTTACTAAGAACTCAGTTTTGACCATCAGCATCAACAATAAATACCAAGGAGCATGTATACATTATTTTTGGTAATTACAAACCTCTTCTCCCCACACACACATAAGCCAAATACCTAAGAGATCTTAAGCCTTTTTAAGGCAAGAATGGATTCTATATATGAAAGTAAGGCTTAAACAAACTAACAGAAACATTTGCTCATGTTAAACTACTATAAAACAATCCACAGAAGAGACCTTACAGACCTCACTCTGTGTCACAAGAAAAACAGCGCATTTCGTAATGAGGCTTTGATGTGAAAATTAATTCAATCACTGATATCCCTTGATAAAACAATTGGTACCATTCCAGAAGGCTCCTTTTAAGTCTGAAAACTATAGGAATAATGAGCATAATGGAAGACTTTCTTTACCAACTACAGCAGCAAGTTAGCAGTGAGGGAAATTTATTTCTATGAGCTGAAACTATAAGCCAAGAGAGAAAACTCTGTCTTTCAGCTTAAATAAGAAAAGAAATACCAAAACAAGAAATCTCCTTCTTACCCCAAAATACTAATTCCCAAAGAAAAACACCCAAGACTGAAAAAGAAGCAAAACTTACAACTGGTAAAGGAGCTAGGAAGACTATCCCGATATTACCCTTAACTCATTTTTATTTCATTGACAATTATTTGTACTACAGTAATAACCAAATACCTAAAATAATTAAAGCGAGACCAAATATGTGCTTTACAATTTTCTGCCCCCAAATTTACCATTACTTTGCTTATGGAAAACAAAACAAAACAAAAAAGCCCCACCAAAAAGAAAAAACAAAACCACAAACACCCTACAAAAACAAACAAATCCCATGCCCAACATTTGTGTAAGGATAGAATTTTCCAGTTTTTATTTTACAAAATGATTTCAAGGTGGACATGGGCCTGGGTTATTTGCAATACCTAACCCTGCTTGAACAGGGACTAGATAATCTTCAGTGGTCCCTCCAAAGTGAGTGATTCTATGGAGATGCTGAACAGCATTAAAGAGGAACTACCTTGGATTTTATTTCCACTCAAAATACGCAAGGAAGGGTTGTGTGTGACTGACTTTCAGGACATGGAACATGCATGTCTGATAATATTCATACATAGGAATCACCCAAATAAAATCTGTGCTGAAACAGAATGACTGATTTCAACTTAATGCAGCTGTTGTTAATGAATACCACCTACAATGTCAACTAAATCTTTAAGGCTGGAATCAGAAAAAGTCTTTCCAATGTTGACATTGGCAAGCCACCTCAGCCATTTAACTAGACCTCTGCAATCTAAGTATTGAGTAAAGGACCTAACATACAACTAAACTGAGATCCTCAGATGAATTACACACCACCATTTATTAACATACGAGTTTCACCTACATGTTTCCAGTGTTAAAGAGGCCAATGAATGGAACAGCTTTGAGAGGGTCGAACAGATCCACGTTTAAAGCTCTTTCAGGACACCAGAAGCCCACAAGAAGGCCACTGACACGAGCTGCGTGAAAAAGGACAGCAGCGATTGCCGGCCGCACACTCCCTCCTGCTTTGCATTCTGCCCCCTCCACTGCTCCCTATGCTCTGGGTGCAGCCATTTAGTTTACAAGGAAAGGTAGGGACGGAGAATGTCACTTCCAGCAGCGCCTCCCTCGCACGAGGCGCGGCGGAGCGGCGGGAAGCGCTGCGGGACAGGGACGCCAGCCCGTTCAGCCGAGCGCGGCGGGGCCCGGCCGGAAGCACGGGGACAGGGGGCCGACGGACAAGGAAGGAACACTTACAGCGGCGGCCACTGCCCCGCCGGCGTGCCGGCTCCCGGGGCGTGTGCGGGGACACACAGGGACACGCCGTCCCCTGCCCGGCCCTGCCAGGCGCCCCAGCTGCTGCTGCCGTCGTTGCCNGGCCCGCCCCGCCGCCGCCGCCGCGCCCTCCGCCGGCCCCGGCCGGTCCCGCTGCGGGAACCGAGGGTAACACCTTTGCCGTCAGCAGACTTGGCCTCGGTTCTCCAACTAGAGGTTGATTTGGTGGATGACAAGTTGCCCATCAGCCGGCAGTGCCCTTGTGGCCAGGAGGGCCGATGGTTTCCTGAGGTGCATCGGGAAGAGTGTAGAAGAAGGTTGAGGATGGTGGGCCTCTCCGGCTACTCGGCCCTGGTGAGGCCACACCTGGAGTGCTGTGCGCAGTTCTGGGCTCCTCAGTAAAAGAGAGACAAGGAGCTGGTGGAAAGGGTCCAGCCGAGGATCACAAAAAAGATTTGGGGTCTGTAGCATCTCTCTTACGAGGAGCGACTGCAGGAGCTGGGTCTGTTTAGTCTGGAGAAGAGAAGACTGAGAGGGGATCTCAGCAATATATGCAAATATCTCAAAGGTGGGTGCCAAGAGGATGGTGCCAGACTCTTCAGTGGTGCCCAGTGACAGGAAGAGGACCAGTGGCCGTAAACATAAGAAATTTCACTTCAACCTAAGGAAGAACTTCTTTTAAATTGAAAGTGGCCGAACACTGGAACAGGCTGCTCAGGAGATGCAGTGTTTCCCTCCTTAGAGATACTCAAAACCCACACGATGTGTTCCTGTGTAACCTGCTGTAAGTGACTCTACCTGGGTAGGGGGGTTGGACTGCATCATTTCCAGAGGTCCCTTCCAACCCTAACTATTTTGTGGTTCTGTGAATTTCCCTCTCCCCAGTGTGCGGGAAGAGGGGCAGGGCAGGTCACTGGTGCAGTCGCTGGTGGTGATGTTCAGTGTCAGGATTGCCCAGCCGTTTGTACCAGCTCTGGTGGGCACATTGAAATATCCACATGGAGACACACAGTGTTTGTTTGCACACTGAGGTGGGGCCTTGTCACTGATCTGCAAGGCAGCCAAAATCCCAGTAGCCTCTGCTTACAGCATAAATAAAAGCATTTATTTTTACATCATATGTGTGATTAGGTACTTCATTCAATCATTTAGATTGCCAATGAATGATTAAGCTCTTGAGGCAGTTCATCACTGATTAGCTGACTCCATGTGACAGGGCTGGCTGGGTGCAGGCTCCCAGGCAAGCCAAGGATGCACTTCAGTGGGATGTTCTTCTGTTACTCCTGCTAGTAAAATGAAAAGCCCTGCAACATTTCCAGTGATTTTGAGCACTGAAGCCACCCCATGAACATTTAATTAGTTATGCAACATGGAAAACCATTGACCGCAAAAACTGGGAGTCTCTCCCAGAAATTCCAGTTGCATTTTCAAGGACAGAAGAATGTATGCACAGAGGGGAAAGAACATATGTCAGTGATTTCAGGGAAATCATTATCAATGTATGTTTATTCCCAGAAAATCAATGAATATGAGTGTAAAGAACAGTATACAAACAGGAACTTTTTCTGCACTCAGCATGCACGATTTCTGGAGGAGTTGTGCATCTGGCTGAATAAAGAATGTCTGCTTCTTAATCCTATAGTTGTGTTAAGGACTTCATTTTTTTCCTGATTTTTGGTAGCAAATGCCTGTTAGCAGAAAATGTAGGGTCACAAATACTGGACTCAGGAGCCTATATGACATTTGGATGCCTACTTGTCCTTGTGAATTGCAAACTTATTTAGAGCAGGTCTCATGGAAATGGTTTTTAAAGCATCAAAAACTGCCAGAAATCTCAGTCTTTCCGAAGTAATTGGAACATACTAGCAGTGGTAGGAACATAATGGAAAATATCTCTGACATAGCCAGAACCAGTACAGGGTTTGAGGATTGTATCCACACTACCCATACTCAGGAAGGACTTTCTGACTAGGTCTATCTGCAGTAACTAAGGGAAGGCCGAATCTAAAATCAGTATGCCACTTTGGTTAGGTTTAAGTATGTGTCTTGAATCCAGATAGAACCACTGTTTTAACAGTTCATTTTGAGAAGATCTGAGATATGCAGATACATATATATAGATATATAGATATAAACAATGAAATTACACATTACTTTGCAAATACTAGAAAACTAATGTATTTTTTCCATATCAGGAAAACTTTAGGCTTAAGCAAATGCTGCACTACAGCAGCCTTTGAGGTTTTTTTTGTTGTTTTCAGTGCACAATATGCTTCAAGTTTCCTACTGATGTGATAGTGATGTACGAGCTCTTTAATTTAACTGCACTTTGTTAAAGATCTGTGGATTGTCATCATTGCTGACTTTTCTCACTTCTATTTGCCAACATGACAGCTTTTCCAGGGACTGAGAGAATGCACCATTACAGCCTAAAGAAAATAAACCAGAATATCATCATGAGCATAAACTAACCTCTTTCTTGCTCTTTATTTACCCAAAATTTACTTATTTCATGAAAGAAGAGCCATTCGCTGACACATATCATCTGTCCAAGTGCATACAGCATGGCACATTATCATCATCCTTCCCATTTACTATAAATCACTCTAGATTCCTCTTGTCAAGTGAACAATGGATAGCCTGATATTTATGAATATTGGAGGCTTGGTTTTTTTGACATTAAACATAAGCTAAGTAGTTATGTGCATGTGATTCATAAATGAATTTTAGTTGTTACAAATGAGAAAGCTTAGTGTAAAAATACTACTTTGACTTTCACCAAACTAAAGATTACATAAAGGGGTATTTTTATAACAGCTTATTCAGGCAATATTTTAGGACTATTCATATTTAACACCCTTAACAATCATACTTAAGACAAGTCCTAATAGGAAAAAATATTGAAAGTAATTGCTGAATACTTTAAAAAATAATTTATCACTAGTATTTTGATGCCAAACCTGACAGCAGTGGAAATTATTTGGAGCAATTGCTCTATTTAAGGAGTACTTGAAACACTGAGAAGAGAACAAAACTCAGTCTAACAAGCGGGGTCTAGACTGCTCACAATTAACAAACTATATTTACAAACCACCTTTTAACTGATGACAAGATGCCAATGACAAAGAAAAGACATGAAGATTGTATTCTGGAGTGACTAATATTGTCATTAACTAGCATAGTTGATAATATTAATTACTATGTCCATTATCTTGTAACTAGTGTGATCTTGTAACCTGACTTCTCCATCTGGTGAACTCAAAGCATATTAGAGCTTGTGTATAAATTCTTTTTCAATTAACTATGTGGTTGCGCTGTTCAGGAATAGTATGAGCCCATGTTAAAAAGGGACCTCTTCTTTAGAGCCACAAAAAGAAATGGTACATGTGAGTACGGCTCTTTGTTGGCACAGCAAACTGTGCTGTTAAATATTAGTTGAAGACTGTATTTGACAATTGATGTTGAAGATGCATTTGATTAAGAGTATGCACAATTTTGGTGATAGTTTGAAACTTGATGTTGGCTGCTTTCAAACTTTTTTGAACATATGGCTTGCCTTACAAGCTGTTAATTATTGTTTGTGACAATAGGGCCTAAAACCCAGTTGAGCTAAAAGCTCTGCCAACACAGAGGAAGAGGCATTGTGTATTTTAGAGAGTTATCCTGTAAAGAAATAACAGACGCACTTAGTATCGAGGGAAAGGTTTTAACAAAGAGGCAGCAGGAATAGTGTGATGGCAACAAGGATCTCCCACACACCTTCACAGCAGTAACAGCGGTGTGTAAGTAAGAACTGTTACAAATGTATATGAATTTTATAAAGGAAACAAAAGGTTGAGTAAGAAAGCACGGAGGACAAGGTGGTATAAAAGCAGGTATGCATGAAACATCTTTAAAACCTGGGAAACTTGAATACCTCAGTCTTTTTAATTTTGATGGCTTTCACAGGGGTCATTTCTACCAAATTCTTGACTTGTTTTGTCATGGGGTTTTTTTCCCCAATGCTACATATTTAGGAAAAAGAGTAAATACTCTTCAAAGTATCACTGGGTATCATGGAATTAATTCAGTTGGAAGGGACCGCAGTAGGTCATGTGGTTTAGCCTCCCCGCTCAGGAAGGGTCATCCTAGAGCACATGGCACAGGACTGCATCCAAGTGAATATTCTTAAATATCTCCAGTGAGGGAAACTCCACAACCTCTCCAGGCAGTCTGTTCCAGTGCCTGGTCACCTGCACATTCCTCATGTTCAGGTGGAACTTTCTGTGCATCAGTTTCTGCCCATTGCCTTTGTCCTATTGCTTGGCACCCCCGAGCAGAGCCTGGCTCCATCCTCTCGACACCCTCCCTTCAGATACTCACAGACATAGGTAAGGTTCCTTCTCAGTCATCTCTTCTCAAGGCTGAACAGGCCCAGCTCCCTCAGCCTTTTCTTGCAAGATTCTCCAGACACTGGAGCAACTCTGTAGCTCTCTTCTGCTCTCTCTCCAGGAGCTCCATGTCTCTCTTGTCCTATGGAGCCCAGAACTGGACACAGCACTCCAGATGTGCCTCGCCTGGGCTGAGTGGAAGGACAGGATCAACCCCTTTGTCCTGCTGGCACTGTTCTTCCTAATGCACCCCAGGACAACATTCTTGGCCCCCAGGTCACACTGCTGGATCATGGACAGCTTGCTGTCCACCAGGACCCCCAGGTCCTTCTCCACAGAGCTGCTTTCCAGCAGATGCTCCACCAGCCTGTGCTGGTGCCTGGGGTTATTCCTCCCCAGGTGCCGGACCCTGCATTTGCCTTTCATGAATTTCAGATGGTTTGTCTCCGCTCATCTCCCCAACCTAAGTTGTCAGGTGTGCTACTTGACATTAAAACTGGTGCATTTTCCTGCACAGTTCAGAGTGGTCAGATGGCCCTGCTGCAGCTAAGCTTTATCCTCTTCCAAGGAAGCCCTTTCTGCTTTAATTGTTTCTGAAGGTGAAGCTGGGAGGCACTGTCCCACTATGTCATTATATAAAGGAAGACTTATCTGCAAGTGGTTTCTGTAGTATTCAAAATCAATGTGTTAAGTATACTATATGTGGCAGTCTGTAAAGCAATTAGCTGTGGAGACATCATTGAAGCTCCAGGAGAGGTAGGTAAAAAACAAATTATACCTTGCCCAACTGCACATTTTGAAACAGTAAAAAGGAACATTTCAAAAAAATTATAAAGAAGATAATTAATTCAGGTGCTGTATTTTATCTTAGCTGGACACATTTGAACTCTTGGGTTTCCAGAGATACGAAGTTACATGAAGTCACATGAAGTTACCTTTTTGGAAGCAAATATAAAGATAAAAATGGACTCCTGATCTTAGGATCAAATTTTATGTGGATCCAGTGACTACTGCTCATCACTTTTAAGTATTAGTTGTAAAGCTAATACTGTTGTATTTAGTAAAGCTGCTAAGTACAATATTCTTCTATGGCTTTATTATCACAACTAGAGTGTTGTGATCTAATTTAACTTGTGTTTTCCTAAAATAATTTTTTCTTTTTTCCTGTCTTTTATTTCAGATTCTTATTTTGCTGTGCAGATAAATGCCCCATATAATGGTTATCTTAATTTGGCCTCATGCTTTGATACAAGTTCAGCCTGATCAGATCTTAATATAGTTTTAAATATTGGAGAAAGAGACTGAAAAGTCTTGCCTTCAGAAAAACTTTCTCAACAAGCACAAGAAAATTATTTGTTGCCCCTGAGACTGTGGGTTTCATTATGCTTAATGGAGAGATCAGCTCACTGTGAATCCTCCCAGCTAGTACACCAAGGGGAAGTTGAATGGACTGAATTATCATTAAAAACTCCTGTTCACTCTCTGATCTCCAAATGTAATGTAAACAAAGAATTTAAGTAAACTTATGCATAATGTAATAGTGACTTGCCACTAGCAAAATGAAAGAAAAGGCCAGGAACACAAAAAAAATGCCACAGGGTACAACTAAATATAAGCAAATGAGTGTCTAGAGAATATTTCATAATATGACAGATAGGCTGTAAAGCTTCTGACACATAACTAGAGGAGAATGGCTGCAGGGAATGGCCTGTGGTACTGTAACCCCTCCAGCCCCATATATGTCAGAAAGAAATATGATTGCATTCCTTAAGAATACAGGTTGCTCAGTGTCAAAATAAGTTTCACTTGTTGCCTGGAGATGTCTTGACCTTGCAGTGTGTATCCTCCCTTTTCTAAGCAAGAAGATGTAGAAAGGTAACAAGGTCTAGTTTTCTGAGCCCGCTGTCAGGCTTTGGGGCCACTGAGGTGCAAAGGGTCTCCAAGATGCAGCTGCTGGCCCCTCAGTTCTGCTGGCATCCTTCACCTTCCTGCCAGCTGTGCCCCTGCAAATCAGCAGCTGTGTCCATCACATCCGTAAGAAGCTACAGGAATGCACTGAAATCTTTGGCTGCAGTCTGTGTAGTTTTTTCAGACAATACCAAAAATATATATGATAGAGGACTCAGATCTGCAGTCCTATGACATTCAGCTTCCCACATAATTTGATTCAAAATCTACCAGAAAGCTTATGCAGGGATGGATGGGGAGGACATAAGCTGAAGAGCCTGACAGAAAGATTTATGTAAAACTCTCTGTCTCTTTCGGGCCAGTAAGCACTGTCTCAATATTTAAGTAGCATACACACTTGTCTGAGAAGGCACTGATTGAAACTGACTATAAAGTGACTTTGCATGGAAGTGTGACAGTCATCTCCCCGTTTCTTAGCTGCCCTCTGGTTACTGAATCTGGGAACCAAGACCTCAGAACTGGACTGAGAATATAATAAAGTGATTTCATTAGGAATTAATTTTTTTAAAAACAGCGTAATTCTTTGTTTTGGCTTTCTTCAGCATGTTCACCACATTTTCTAACCTAGGAACTGAGCTGTGAATAAGTCATTATTTTCTCTCTCTAGTTGAGGTTCTTACTCCATGTTTTTGCAAGGAAGAGAGTACATGTAGTGAAGACAGAATTTCTACTTCAAAACATTTTAAAAGTGTTGAGATATCAGGGTGATGGGTGACATATAATAATGCTGTGCCAGCTTTAGTGAGGGAAATACCTGTATGTTTTTTATCAAATAAAGCTTTTGCCATTTAGAACTCAAAGTGACATTTTGGATCAATTGTGAAAACACTTTTGTTAGCTCTTGGAAGGCTGTTTGGGGAGGCTGATGGAGTGTGCATTGGATCTCTGGCACACCTTCTGGCTCTTCTGGGCATTCAGTCCATCATCTCAGCAGCAGGGTGTTAGGGAAAAATCTCTGAAGCATCAAATTTAAAGAGCATAATTCAGCATTTCTTTCACTGGACCCAAGATAAGGTTTTGTCCTAATTTGATATGTGTCTAGTAAATTGTAGACTTACATATGAGGAAGATTTAACATTTTATGTATTCAGCATAACACAGGCCAAAGAAATTCAAACCAAAACATTATATTCTGTGAAAGAGGATGATCTGAAAAGCAATTTCTTGTAAAAGTATTCAGAATATATACTAATCTCAGTTTTCACAAGAGCAGTATTATGATACTTTCTCCAAAAAGTGTACATTGCAGCTTCCAGAAGAGGACATACAACACATCATTCTATAATATATGCATTACATACCATAAATGTTTCTAACTTTTAATATTAGCAGCTATAAATTTTGAAAGATAACTTTTCTCGACTCAGCAATGTGTTAGAAGTTTTATTCTCATGCATTAGACTCTTGTAATGATGTATCTACTGAGAAGAAATACACACAAAACAAACACACTTGTTTATAATGTTATAACATGCACATAATAGCTAACTAACTAAATAAATAAATAAATATATCAACCATATAGCCTGTTATTTGTAAATGTTGGAAGTTTGGAAACATTTTTCTGAAGCTACTCTAAAATTATAGCATCAATTAAGAGGAACTGTTCAAATCCTAAACCATGATTCACCATCTGCAGTGATAATGTGAAATGTTTTAATATTTGAAAGAAAGAAAATTACAACATCCATAATAAACACTTTAGGAATGGTATTAAGGTTAATTCAAGTCATTCACCCTTTGCTAATAAAATGTAAGCAGTTGTCTAGGAATGTGCTGGTTTGGGCTGCTTAAACCATGGCAGTGATTTATCAAATTCTTTATGAGTCTTCGTTTTATCTTTGAGAACAATAAGTGTAATTGGAATTACCACTGTCTTGCTCATGCTTTGCCTAACTTACAAGACTTGCACTTCTTTGATACTAAGTTTCTGTGGTAAAGTTTGATGAAGCAGACAAAAGATCTGGATCTGTGTCCCAAAACTAATTTGCAAGTCACAGCCTCTCTGGTGTTCCCAGCTGAGAAGAGATTGTCAATCATGTGTAAATATGGGGTGGTAATAACTTGAGAACTGAAAATTTTTGCAGGGAAAAGGTGACCGTAATGACTCTCTGAAACCTGTAGGTTAACAATGAATGAATTCTGTGTGTTGTCTTGTGTACTCTCCAGGCAAAGTATATGTTGGCCACTGTTACCACACAATAATGGTTCCAGAGATATCTGAAAGTTTCAACAAAGAAGCCTATTTAATTTATGAGGATCAGAAATAAAAAGCTCTAGTACTGTTCTGAGACTATTTTGTTGTATGCATGGGTGAAAAGCATGACTAGGTGATCTGCATGAATATGGTAATGTTGTAAGGGTTCAAGCTTTCAACAGTCTTACCAAAAGGAAGAAGACTGGAAAGTGGGTGTCATTTGGTAAGTCTTCTTGACACACATGGTTTTTTAGTCTGTGATATTCTTTAAACAGTATCCAACAATTTGCCTTTATGATAGAGGACCTGGCTAACTCTCTTCTCAAGGACAGTTGATATTTCCCATTGGACTTCACTGCTTGTGTAGGGTGGAGTCTGGCTTTTTATGTAGGAGATAAAACTCAGTGCCCTGTTTTGAACTGGTGAGCAGTCCCAGTGATATGATTTTATCTTGGGGGAAGTTTTTTCTTATTCCCACAAGCTCCATTTTAAGGATTGGGTCAAAAAAGTACGCTACACAAGCATATTTTACGGGGAATCTGGGAATCTTTGAGAAATCTCTAATGCCTTTTCTTGTCTTAAGCAAATTGATGTAACCATGTTTTCTGGCATGCCACAGATGCAGCTGCACATAAGGGGGTTTTTAGCTTTTTTATGATCTAAATACACTTGAAAATAACCCTTGAGAATTTTGTATTTTCCTAGGACCTCTACTTAACAGACTTTTTTTTTTTCCCACTAGTCAGAGCTCCTGAGAGAACTTGCTGCTTGTGGGAATGACATGAGTGAGGAGGTGTTAGGTAGGCAGATTCATCTCTGAGTAGTGGTTTGTTACTTCCAGTTTGTGCTTGAGGGAAGAGGTGACTTAACTTGCTATGTTGATTTTAAAACCTGGCACTAGGAAATGGTATCACAGGTAATAAATATTTCTACATCATAGCCAAATTTGGCATTGAATATGTTCAGATTTGCAGCTATGATCAATAGCAACTTGTGAAAAACCGTTAGTGGGGAAGGGTACTGTTTTTGCATGTCCACTGTCTGTGGGGATGTTAAAGCTTTGATAAAATGAATCTTGATAAATCCTTGAGCGTTTGCTGTTCAGAAATGCAAGCAAAATTCAATATTTAGGCAAGTCTACCTCTATGTAGAAGTAAGTAATATCATTTTGACTTGAAGTTGGCAGAATAATCAAATAGTTTTATTAAACTAAGTTGCCCCTGGATCTAGAAAAAAAAATCTAATAAAAAATAAAAGGCACAGAAGGTAATATTTCACTTGAGATAAATAAAATACACAATGAAGCAAAGCAATTATGATAATTTGATTTATAGAGGGCCATGATGTAAGTCACTCATGGTTTAATTTTGACATACTAATCAAAAATTCACTAACATTGCCTCTGTGTCTGTCATTATTATATCATGTCTACTAAATTAATACCCCATCCTTTTCTATTTAAAATTTCATCCCCTACCAATAAAAACCATGTTTATATTATACACAATTAATGGGACTTTAAAATCTGTATATAAGCATGTACATTTGTAGTAAATATAATCGAGTACAATTTCAGACCTAGAAAATCCTAAAATAACTCAAGCTGTTTTACAGCATTTTCTTAAACTATTAGAACTGTATACTTAAGATTATAATAATTTTTTGTGAGCTAACTTATGTACTAGAAGACTAAAAGAAGTCTTCTAGTACATAAGAAGACTAATATTGAGACAACAAACTACTTTCATCTGTAATGCTTTAGTTGAGTGCTAACTTGAATAACAATCTGCATAAAGATACAGGCAGTGCTGTGTCCTGGGTACACAGGCTATTAATAGCTACAGATCCCATGCTACCTGCTGGAAATAGACAATAGCTGTCATGGGAGCTCTGGAACTTCTCATTTATTATTAAGTATTTATACTGCAGTGTCATACAGAGACTCGAACTATGGAAAAATGCTTCCTTTCCAGCTGTCTCTAGATGTTTCCCTTCCAGGGGGACAGAAGGCTCACAAATGCTGTGGGAGTATAATGCTAGGATTGGACTGTAAGAGTGAGGATATAAACAAATACATTAAAATAAAAAAGTGTTACTTTTTTACAGTGTTAAAAAAGTGTTACTTTTTTTAGTGCGACTTACTTTGCACTAACTCTGTGTTATTGTACTACAAGTATTGTAAGAAAATAAGAGAGCAAATCTTCAAAATATCAGGTTTAGCTTATGCAAATTCTCTATATATTTATTCCAACAAGAATAATCACTTGGTTGTTCCAAATCAAGCCTAATATAGGAAAGCACAGCTCTGGAAATCTCAGATTTATAGCTCAGAGTATCTGCTTACATGTGTGGTGAATTTGTTCTGTTGAGCGTAAATTAGCAAATGACAACTGTCACATATTGAGAACTTACCATTTTACCATTAGTTCATCATGGGATCACCCACATATGCTATGACAGAAATACCCACAAAAGAAGTTCTTGTCATAATAACTCAAAACTGCTGTGTTTGCTCATCCTTTATTACCATACTATATATTTATTTTTTCATCTGTTCTCTTTTCCATAATCAAAGACACTCATAATCTCTTCATTTCTTCCTTTCCTTTATGTTTCTTGTACATTGGATTTTTTAATAAAATAAGCACCTCAGAGGTCTGTGGGACTATTCTTCCATTAATGGAGGCGAATTGGACAAATGACTTTACAAAAGAACATTTCAAAACTTTGTGCCTGAAGACAGAATCCAAAAGTGAGTTTTGCAAAGTCCCCCATAATGTTTAACAGATTTCTTTCTTTATTTGAGTTCGTATCTCTCTGGTGAGCACCCCCATGTTTCTCTAGTACAAGAAAGATGTGTCTCTGTTAGAACTAGGCAACACTTTGGACTTTTGGAGGCCTGGTCTTTTCTGCCCTATGCAAAGAAGAAAAAAGTCACTGGAAAAGGTATAAAGACCTTTTCCTGATGTGTTTCCTCTTGTAACTTTCTGATGGTTTTAACGGGATGGAAGCTTGAACAAAGGTAAAGAATGGAGCTGATGTTTTCCCGGAAGCATACGAACAGAGTGGTAAGATTCCTTATCCTGCAACCCACTGAGTGTACATTGTTATCAGGAGCAAATAATTGCAAATGCACTAGTTAATTGCTGGATTGATACACAACTTTGGCACCTCATGGCACTTCTTGCCCCTCTGTTTTTCCACTGCTTAGTGTACTTCATGAATTCCCTCATATACTGGAGTTACAGTATATGAGGGAATTAGTGAAACTGACATCTCTATTATATTTATGCTCCTGAATTTTCCATGTTCATTCATTATGTTGGGATTTTTTCTCTTTCTCTCATACACTCCTTTCACTGCTGTCCATGTCTCCCTGGGAGTCTGATGGGCTGTTTTGTCCCTCTCCACAGCACAGGGGATGGTCTGCATTGTGACACCAGGAGAGCTTTTTTGCCTACCCAGACCTCTGCTGTTGCATGCAGATAGCACAACAGCTGTGCCAATTGCCAACATCATCTTTCTATTGGAAGTTAGAAATGAGCATGTGGTGTGTAGATTGCAGGTGTCAGAGCAGGTATTTGTAGATGGTTGTCTGTTTGATAACTGTTATCTGTGGTGTGCAGCTGTGAGGTAATTGAACTTGATCAGTCAGGCAGAGACATTTCCAGTATTAAATTCTGGCTGGGGAACTACTTTACCTTGGCTTTTCCTTTTCATCCAAAGCCCACAATCTGATACACCTGATACAGAATCTCATGGTCATCTTTTTAGGTCAGTGCACAGCTGTGCTGACAGAATTTGAATTACACTTCTGTATAAAAATCAGTTCCTGTGGATCTGACTGCTGGACAAGTGGCACAGACTGTGAATGCTAAGGTTAAGGGAGTCACCTTGTCTCAGTTCTGTCATGTACCTGTATAGATCTGTTTCACTGATGTTGGGGAGGGAACTGAAACTCTCAGATAACTTGGGAACTCAATGGAAGTCCAAGAAGAAACCTTCTTGTTATGCATTTGTATATTTCTAAAGAAAGAGTAAAAATTGACAGCAATTTTGTGCAATTTCATTCACAAATAGTTATTCTTGAAAGTTTAACCAAAAAGAGTTAATGCTTAAAAGGACCCTTTTCAGTGGAAAAACATCACTCAGTCCTCTGCTGTTCTTGAAAATGTAATTGTTAGTTTGCATGTGAGATGTCTGTTGGTTGTAGTTCAGGGAGAATATGATGATATTACTTCTCCTAGTTTTCATTTTCCTGTTTCATGCCATGTATGAACTAGTACTTATTGCTTAGCACATAAGTATCAGTTTTGGTCAGCTGAAGAGTAGGTTGCAGCTGAGTTTTAGCAAGAGACCTCTGAACTGGCATGTTGGGCAGCTGTGTTTTCAGAGGTATGCGAGGAAGGCAAAAGGAAGAGAGGGATTAAAATAAGATGTACTCTTAGGGCCGAAATGGGCTCATGACTAGAGATGAGTGACATGTTTCTGTTTGACTGAACTATTTTATGATAAAAATGAAGGCATTATTTGCAGGGAGATTTACCATAGCTCTTTAAAATTTTATGACTGCCCATGCAGTCCTTAAGTGTTCCCAGGATAAACAAATCAGCCAAGGGGATGCTCTTGGGATTTTGTAGCCTGACCTTTTGACAGTTGTAATTGTGTAAGATCAAGAAAAATTCTAAAAACATATCAGATCAGCATGTTTCACCTAAGTGTTGCTTCCATTTTTCTTCATTTTTAATTCCACTGAAAGTTTAAATGTGACAGTGATGGCTCAAGGGATAGTTCTGGCAGTCCATCATAGAGAGGCCTTTGGCTTTTTGGTTACTTTGGAGTGTGGAGCTTTCTACTGATAATTTGCTGTTTTGACTTTCAATGAATATAGAGAAACAGAGTAACAGTTATGGATGCCTACCTACTAATTCATTCAAATATTGTGGTTCTTACATCACTACTACTCACGGTAACCATAAGTCCCTGATTTATGAGGCATTAGAATGCCTCATTTCAAAGCATGCATCTTTACATAAATAATTGTAATTTTTTGTTTCTTGTTCAGATATAAAATATCCTTAAGTTCCTATAGGGTGCTAGACCTTAAAATATGCCACTATTTACCTTAGTTCATGTGTTGATTATAGCCACCAGATAGGTCTCACTCTGCTTGTTCAGTAAAGCACATTTATCTTGTCCATAGCTGTAGTCTGTTTTTTCAAAGCAATCAGCATTTCGAGCAATTTTCTGCTTTTATTTTGTTGTGTAAACTGAAATTAACAGATTGAAAATAGAATTACAAGTTCGAAACCAAGGAAAATACAAAAGTAGTAGCCACTCATTTGTCCAAAGTTTTACTTCCTTTTTTCTATAAGGCATACATACACCTGCTTACTTCACTAGGTAAAAGCTTTCCCCAGCTTTTTAATCTTAAACTTCCAGAGCAGATGGAGATCTAAGAGGAAGACCATACATCCTCTCTTTTTCCCCAGTTTACAGAGATGTTAATCGAGTCCGAGCTGTGAAGTCTTCCTTATTAATAGTGATGCAAACCTTTTAAGAACTTGGGCAATAAACTGAGATAATAGGGCTGGCAATATAAGAAAGAAACCCCTCAAACCAAAAAGAAACCAATATCTGAAACAGAATCCAAAGTATAGACTGAATGCCAGTGAGAGCTGTCACCTCAGACAAGTGTAAGAGCATGCTCTTTAGTGACTGAGCAAAATTATAGGCAAAGATCGCAACCTTCTAGATTTTTTTTGTCAGAGAAGGAAACAATGTATCACACAAGTGATGCATTCAGTCAGCAAGACGCCAAAGCTCATTCAAAAATAAGTAAGAGTTATCCCAACAGTTGCAGTGCATGTCTTCCTGAAGTCAAAACTCAGATCTAGAAAACAGGGAGTTACATTTCCAAAACAAGTGTTCAAAATCAGATTTTAAATACATCCTAGTATAGAGGTGGCCTGGTATTCCATCAGAGTGAGACTTCCAACATTTCAGTGACTTATGTTCTTCATTCAAACACTCTCCTTATTTTAGAGAAACATTCTTTTTCATCTGTATAGCTTCTTTTTTTCCTTTGTATCTCTTCAGAGCTCTTTTTTATTTAGACCATCAGGCAACAAAACCCTTTACCTTTTGCCTGTGGTTGGTATGCTCTGCCAGCATATCTGTACATCATTATTCAAATTCTGTCTGCCTTTAAGAACCACTCCTAGCTTGGTTTTAAGAAGGAAAGGGCAGTTGTGACCAGGGTCTGATGATAAGTAGCTCATGGAACGTGGGCTAAAAAAGTGTGCATGGCATTGTGCAGAAACCCTGTATCCTCCTGCCACAGTCCTATCCATTGAATACCAGTCAACTTTGTAAGGCTCTCCACCAGACCAGCAACAAAGGTGGCACATGGGTGTTTCATTTCTTCCTTTAGAATCCCCAGTCTAACTTTTCATTAAAAAGTAATGCCATACATTCCCCAAGCCATTTTAGATAGCAATGCTTTTATAAAAAGCATTCAAACAAAAGGAGTTCAGTGGGAAGCAAGAACACACTTGCTAAGTGTTTGTGTAATTAACGTAAAATCAGGACTCATGAATTTGCTGACAAGATAATTTAACTTGAGTAGAGGATATAATCTCTACCAACAGGGTATACCTGCAGCAAAATTCATTTATATTAAGCAAAAATAACCATAACTCATGCCCACTCAGAAATTTTATACTTATTCAGACAGGCCTTTGTGTATGGAACCTGCATTCCCTGGCACTAATGTTAATATATTAAAGTTAATTAAACACATGTTATTAGTTGGAAATTATGAGATTATTGGTGGCGGGGGGAAGAAAGAAAAAAAAGAAAAAAAAAAGCAGAACATCACAGGCCTTTTCCAGGTGCAAAACTGCTTGGTTTAGATTGTAGACTAGAAAAAGCTAAATTAATGAAAGAAAAAAATGGGCTAAATGTGAGAACAGTGTTTACTTTACTTTAAATGTATCTTTAAACATTCATAGATCTGAAAGTCGCCAAAGAAACAATCAGTGGGTTTCTTCATTGCCACAGCTGCCTATGGCTCATTTGCAGCTTTTGTTTTTAAGAAGAATGCAGGAGGTCAAGAAGCCTATCTGCTGCTTAATTCTGTTTTCATTTTTAGCTCTAAATGTGGTTTATTCAATTTATCCTTCTGTGTGAAAGGATTAAATGACACTGTATAAATGTCAGAACTGGGTTATAAGCCAAACAACTATGGTATGATGTAGGATATGCAGAGGCTATTGGCTATGATTTGTTTTAAGATGTGGTGCTCACAGCAGCCTTCAAGTTACTTGCAGAAATGTGACCCTAAAAACTTCAGACAAATACTGATAAGCTGGAGTTACTCCTCAAAAGCTTGAGTAGCCCTAGGTTTGTAATTGAAAAGCTTTCAGACTGTTAAATCTGACATGGGGGTACTGTTCTGTCTCACAGCAGCTCTAATTGTTCAGGTAGGTTTATGTGACCAGACCAAGAAGTTCCCATGCAGTGAGGGGTGGGAGCAGGTATCTCCCAGCTAGCTTTAGATGGGGTGCTCTCAGGTCAGGGCGTTAACAGGTCTGCCTGAGTGGAAGCAGGACTTGGAACTCCAGGTCTTTTGCCTCGAATGCTGGAACTCCTGACCACAACATCTCCTTAAGGATTTTGGTACATCAATTAGAATTTGACTCCAGGACACATTCCCTATGGAAGGCCATTTCTACGTGAAAAAAAATGGGAGGAGTGGCCGGGACTTCTTAAATTAATGTAACCAATCATTTCTAGGTTTGAAAAAGTCAGACAGTAAGAATGTCTCAGTGGTTTCTCAGAAGGCATATTTTTGAATTCTAATTATGCAATAATATTTTAATAATATTCTATTAATATTATCCTGGTATTTAATTAATATGATTACTTTAATATTATCCTGGTATTACTAAGGCAATAATATAGTATACCTTGATAAATTATGGTTAAATATGAATGTTTTCAAGTTTAGGAATTGAAGATTTTATTACATAAAGCTGCTACATAAAAATCAGGGAAAATGAAGTTCCTATGCAGGATTGCAAAAAAGTGTTTTAAAAGACAGTGTTAGCATTGGACAAACTATCTGTATATTTCAGCCGTGACATTTTCACAGCTGTTGGGAACATCTTTCATAAGCTGCACTGCTTTCTGTTCTAAAGCAGTGCAATAACATTTTTCTTCCGTTCTTGTTTCCCTGTTCGCCTGTCCCCGCCTTTTCACTTTTTCCCTTCTCAATACCTATTTTTTTTATATTATTTAATCTCATTCTTTTGTTTCTAAAACCACTTCTCCATTATATTTCAAATGGAAGTATTTCCCCAAATGCCATTAAAAACCACTTGCATGAAACTGGTTTAATGCTCAAATACTTCATAAACCAGCAGCCACATACATCTTTTTATCTCTCAAAACCTGTTCTGTCTGCTCTGTGAGATCCCAGGATCTTATTAATCTGTAGGTGTCAGTCTTGACATAGCTTTTGAAGTCCTTTTCACCTGTGAACACCTGTGAACACCTTGCAGCCATCCACATACATAAAGGTTAAATGGATATGGAGAGACATGTCATATACTGTGTAAATCAGAACAGAAGTATCCTTTTGGCTGGATACAAGACAATGGGTATTAGACCTCACAGGTTTTGTCTGTAGAGCAGTCATCTCCCAACTGGCATTTCTGCACCCCCTGGGATACACTGTGGTACAGGAAGAAAGCATATCTCTATCAATAAATAATTAAATAAAGTAGAATTTGAAATACTGTTTATCTTTACGTCATAATTTTTTCATTTCTATTTTGTGTATATTTTATTACTGTGCCTAACATTAGTATAGTATTACATGTGTATAATTTATAAATAAGCATACATATATTGGAGTGCACTCAAGCACTTTTCACTTACACGAGTGCACAATGACAAAAGTGTTTAAAGACCTCTACTCTAGACCATCTAGTTCACCTTGAGCACTATTACATCTGTAATGAATACAATACATGTATAATGCCCTACTAAGGCCTGCATCTGTGTCATGAAAGAGAAATCCTATTAGTCATGATAAAAACATCTTCTTTCCCCTATAAAAATAAACTAAATCAACTTCCAGCTGTGCCTAGAGTTTGACAGTGCTTGCTCATCCTTTGCAATTAAGACATGGTGGAAGCTGAGGACAGGATGTTTTGACTCTTTCTGTCTCATAAGGGTTTCATGTCACAAAACACACATGGGGCCTACTTAATTGGTTTTGGTATTCAGCCTGTAAATGGTCAAACATGCAACCTGGGGTTGCAAACAGAAGGAAGCACTGAATGTACAGGGACAGTTTTCTGGTTTTTGTTTATGTAAACTGGAAGAGTTGGGGATGTTACTTGGCAGTCCCACACAATTTGAGCATTGATTTTTTTTTTTTTCTCAATATATGTAATTCTTGCCAGTTACTTTTCATTTTTTTCCCAAAACTCATTTATTTTTTTTTTCTCTCCTTAAGATGATATATTCATCACATATTAGCAAAATACCATTCACAGATCAACATTAGACTGCACCATGCAAAGAGGAAAAGGTGAATAGCTGACAGTAAAGTTTTGAATGGCAGTGGAAGCATTGCAGCAGCTCATCTGTAAAACCAGGGACAGCTTTATATGCCTCTTTTTTTCTGTTTTCTCTTATTCTCAGACTGTGGACTGTGTAGGGCAAGGATTATGGTTTTTTTCTCTTCCTGTGCAGTGCCAATAATTACTTCCCTGAAATCATGCTCTTCATCCTAAACAACTAGTGTACTAAAAATCATGACCACGGCCATCACCAAGAGCAGTATGTAAGGATGTCAAATGCAAAAGGTCTAATCATGTACTGCTGAACCACAGAAACTGTCTGAAAGCAACCAGACTGGGAGGACTGATGCAGAGATGGGAGTGTGTGAAGTATTCCGTGAGCACAAGCAGAGACCTTGAGATAATGAATGCATATTTCCAGTAGGATTTAATTTATTATTTTGTATTAGCAGTAGGTTTGAAATGCAGTGGCAGTCTCTTTTCTTCTGGTATAGACGGAGAGAGCCGACCTTTCGGTTCCTCTCCGTTTCCTTGGTCACCATCAGTGCTAAGAGCTTCACTACCTCTTTCCAAGGGAGAGACGCATGAAGCTTCCCACCAGCCTCTTCTGCCCCCGGAGAGCGGCCAGGCTCTGGTTCTGCAGTAGTTTGTCATAAATAAGCATTGCCATCTGATGGCAGAGCCTTGGTACTGCACAGTCTCTTTGCCTAGGGCAAGCCGGCAATAAACCCAGTGACTTGTTCACAAATTAACGCCTGATTTCATTTTTTTTTTCTGACACTGTTTTATGATGATTGCCCTGAGAGGTTGTGTAGTCTCCTTCAGTGGCGATATTCAGGACATCTAGACATAATCTTGTGCCATGTGCTCTGGGATAACCCTTCTTGAGCAGGAAGGTTGCATCACATGACCCTCTGTGGTCCCTTCCAGCCTGACCCGTTCTGTGATTCTGTGTTTTCCTCTGAGTCACACGAAAAAAGTGCTTCTTCAGCCTATTCTTGCTATCCTTGTTGCCTTCTCTCTGTGTTCATGCTGCTTTCCTCAGATTCGCAGAAAGATATCCCTGCCTAATAATGTAACAGGCTCCTTGGGTGGCAGAGCCATATCTTGCAATGCACTAGTGTTTAGGTTATGGCTTCCCATTAGGTTATTGATCAAACGTAGCTGGACTACAGCGACAGGGATGCACCTGCTAGCAGCCCTAGTCCACATATGTGAGGAACGAGTAGGAAGGGAAAGTGTGCAGGCCAGGCTCACCCCTTCTAATCAGCACCTCTAGCTGCTACTGCAGGAGGTGAGCCCTGAGCTGGACATGCCCCTCAGCTCTCATACCTACATTCTAAAATCAAATGGGAACCAGTAAGCCTGGATGCTGGACCTTCAGCAAATGGAAATATTTTTCCCAGTGATCAAAAGCCCAATTCTGACATTGCCATCTAGTTGATTGAGTGAGTTCTTCCTGTCTGGTCACATACTTTGGGTGCTTTGGGTATCAGCCTTGTGTCATGTGATGAACTGGCACTGGGACCATGCAAGGCAAGGGCTGGAGTTTAGCCTGTGCAACCCTTTCACATGTGTGAGTCATGAAATTGAATCTCGAGTGGTCTTAAAAACTATGCTTTTCATTTAAACCTGTATATGTACTTATGAATGCGTGAATTTGATTTTACAATAGATCATTTGATAAGAACAAAAGCATATAATGTCAAGACAAAGTTGCTCAACGTGCGTCTCAAGCAAGAGTGATGACTGCCTTTTCTGTATTGCACTGTCACCTTCAAGATTCAGTTGTGGACTAGATCCCTCACATGCCAAAGGCTGTACACAGAAAGCACAAAATGGCCATGTGTGTCTGATACTCTCATTGTCACAGGAAACGTTTTTGCTACTACTGCCATCAGTAAGGAAAGACTATTTGCAGCAATGATGGCAAGTTTTAAGATAAAATCTGACTTTAAATCTGGATTTTACAGTTATCCTAGTAACTAGTTAATGTAAGAGGATTTTGAGCTACTGTTTATTAATCCCATCACAATCAAATGGACTCTTCTGCAATCTAAAGTATTCTTTCTACCCACCTATCATTCCTGTTTTTAAAGTCATACAACTTGCAGTAATGTCCTAGCTGTATGTGTTCAACTTTCTTTTCAGTTCTCCAGAGCTGGACCTGTATGTGCTTCGTACGTCCCTTCTCCACTTTCTTCTATTCTGTGCACAGTTGTATTACCAAAGAAATATCAAGTTTGTAGAGCAAAAGAAAATGCATGCAAATGCAATTCTTGTATATTTGGGTTAAATACATCATTATCCCATCTTCCTTCATTCTTTCTCAAACTGAGTGAATTCCCACAGTAACCAGTCAGCTTTTCATGCTGTCACAATTTTTCTCTGTAGCACAGGATGAAGTTTTTCCCTTGATTTTTCCTTTGATTTTCTTTACCAGCCTCCTTACATCACAATATGATCATAAGGCTTAGCTAATGCTTTTTCAGAATTCAGAAGCTCTGGCAAACTATGCAAACTATGCATAAAATAAATTTTTAAAATGTAATAGTTATCAGTAATTTTAAATAGGTTTATTGACTGTACTTAAGGCATGGAACAGAATACTTATGATAAAGATGAACAGGGAATAATCATCTAAACTGTCACTCATTCATTTGTTGGCCATATTTTTCATCGCTTACACAAAAGGAGTCTTTTGTGGATATTATGTTGCATTTCTGCAGCCTGCTTCATACTATGTATATCACTACTAGAAGTGTTCAGATCAGACCCTCCTCACACTGTCATTAAACCTGGAAAAGCCAATTATTCTCCTGGACCTTCATGTAGGAAAATAGTTTTAGTTGTGCTGATTAACACAGATTATCTAGAAATTCTGAATTGAATCATGTACAAAATTATTAAAGTTACAATTACCATGGCTAAAAAATGATGAGTTGGACCTCTGAACCTCTATGACACTGTCCATGTAATGTCTCTGGAAGAACAGGATCTGGAAAACCTAGACAGATTGTACCTGGAAATACTACAATATAAATAGTTATTTAACACAGCAAGTAAATCTGCAAGGACATTAATGGAAAACGCCTCCCAGCAATCTAACCTATGATTAGGGTTTAGGAATGGAGTTTGACCATTTATACAAAGTGTTCTTCCTCCATCAACCTTGAATTTTGCAGGTTTAGAGCTTAAATTTTAAAAAATTCTTTTTTGTTATTCCAGTTGGTTTTTACATTGACAAATTGTGTCATGTAATCATGTCACTCAGTATTGACAGCAATTATTTATTTCCGCAAAGCGAACTGTTATAGCTATATAATTATAACTCCACTTTAATTACCTTCTTGGCTTAGTTTTGAAATCTTGTCTCTCAGCACTGAAATCTCTGTCTGGTTTTAACTGTGGTTTTAGGGTTTCTTGCTGGGTTTTTTTTGTTGTTGTTGTTTGGTTTGGGTTTTTAATTTATTTTTTCTTTACATAGAGTTGGTGTGATTACTTGAAATATTTTTAGTTTATACATTTTACAAGGTGAGAAGTGGTAGCAAATGCAATAACTTATATTTAATATCTTGTTTTACTTGCCTGACAGAATCTTGTGGATAAGTGAAAAATACAGAGATTTAAAAATTGTGGTTCAGTATCTGTATTTCAGAGGCATATAGACTTCCTTTCAAGGATCTACTGCCTGCATATTAAGTGCTTCGTCCCCCTCCAGAAAACTGCAGAGGTACTCTCACATGAGCTGGTCTCACACTGAAATGTTGACAGTGTTCCTATTCCCACAAGAGGGCACCAGGCACGGCAAAAATCCCTTCACATTCATTAATACCAACCTTATAGTTCACCTCTACTTCTTAATCAGTCATAGTACTATAATGCATAATATCAAATGAAACCCCTTTTACATCTACTACACAAAGAAATTACCTTTTAGCCAATTTGTTCTCATAATTACCTATGTTTAAACATCAGTTTATGCCACTTGATACATTTCACCTGTGCCCAGAGAGGTGACGTGCTTTGCTATCACAGTTCTATTCCATTGCCTATGTGTGGACCCTTTCTCACACAGGAAATTCACATAGGTGAAATGAAGCACTTTCTGAAGCAAAGAAGGCAAAAGATTGATTGTACATCTAGAAATCTTCCTGATTTCATGTGTGCAGTTCCCCTTTTCACCCTGATCCATCTCTTGCAGCACCCAGGGTCTGCCTCATGCATCCCCTTGAAGCTGCTCCAGCCCTAATCATCATGGCATCACACGGCAGAGAGCATCTGCACTGGTGCAGTGACACTGCCTCGCAAACGATCTCAGTGTAACTCGCCTGATCTTACCTTCTGTCCAACCAGCACAAAACTTCTGCAGTTGTGAGACTCCTGCACAAAGTTCTTCTTCAGCAGAAGTGGGATCTAAAGCTGGTTTTCCCACATGGACACTCTTACTTCAGGGGGAAAAAAAAGCCCTTTGGGAAGGGGTTTCGCTCCTATTGTCTTTTTGGCTGTCATTTGAACCTGCAAGAGGCAACATTTATAATGGAGGATTTCTCATCAGTGTTTGTCTTATTTTCAAGATAATTATGCGATTGGGATTCTATGTGCTGGGAGAAAAGTTTGTTTCAAAGTAGTTACATGGATCTGTAATCTTACAGTTCTAAAACTGCTGTGAACCGTGTCTAGTTGACGTCATCTGTGCGCAAACAAGTGCCTGTTTTCTTCTGTATGGAAGTGAGCTGTTTCAGCAATGTTTAGTCAACCAGTACTGACTGACCTTCTCAAATCCACAGATTCATTTTCAATAAATGTTTAACTACTGTTTTCTAAAGCCAAAGGTTCACAACATGTAAAGCCTACTTTTAATCTTACACTTATTTTATAGTTACTAAACAGCATGGTTGCTGTACGGCTGCATGGCTTGTCTACCCTCAACCATTTGATATTAATTAATTAATGTGAAGTCAGCTTTCTATACTAATAGTGGAATTCTAGAAATGACCAATGTATGCATACATTCTGAGGCCAGGCGTGGGGAGGTGGATTAATCTCAATGTTCTATTGAGTTGCCTCAAATACAGAAGGTTAAGGACATGCTATATAGTCTGAAAATAATTCTCCTTCTCCACAACAGAAAATGCACATTTGGATGCTCTTACATGCAACCAGCAACCTTTCAAATGATTGCAATTTCAGTTCACAATACTTGTTTCAACCTGTCTTCCATAGTGGGAATGGAGTAGTAAAACTCATCTCCCACTCATCTCACAAATCCTAAAACTTCTGACATAAAATCTCATCATCAACTCAAGGACAGTATATCTTCCCTATAAGATGGAAGTGGTTAGTTATCCCTAGGCATAGATTGGTATATATTGATATACCTTAGGTATATTTTGAAGTGATCTTGACTATTTTATACTGAAGTACAGTTCTTCCTGCAGATTACTGATCTTTACTCTATCTACAGATAGAGTCTTCACATTTAAGGCAAATTGTCCCTAATCAGAGACTGTGTGGTTTGTTACCATAAGTCATATATTCCCAGGTTGTTCTGCCTACTTGTTGCTACCCAGTTTCAGGGCACTCATCCAAAATTTTGGGTCTTTGCTATTTGTTTTTCTCTGCTATTGAGATTGCAATAGCTGCTCTAGATGATTTTAAAGCACTGCTTACCCTTAAAGAATGACCTAACTTCCATGTTTTGTAAATTTTCCCAAATCCACCTGCCTCTAAAAGAACATTTTTATGATACTGGGCTGTTGACCACTTGCCAAAGACTGAAATATTCAGAAGAGCAGTACAACTACTCATACTAATATCTTCAGGGGTGTCTGTAATACTGGGCACGGGTAAATTAGGCCAAAGTTGTTTACACTTTCAGGAGAAGACATTTATGCATACCTTTGAAGTATTTAATGCATAGATATGCAATGTGCTTTGCATGAAGATAGAATGAAGACATATGCAAAGATGTGCATCTTGTAAAAGACTTTTGCCCTGTGTTTGACACCATTTGGAATGATTTCAATTTGTGGTTTCAACTTAGAGTTTGAGACTGTGCTTATTCAAGTCATGAATGCATTCTACTGAAAAATAATAATTTTTTTTTTAAATTTTCATCTTCTTAGATGACATGAATATAAAATAATAGCTAGTACAACAAATCTGAGTAGAACACTCATATTCAGGTTTGTGTTTGCCAAATTATTGTGTGAAAGGGTGTATCTAGGGTCAGGTGTTGGGCAAACCTGATTTCCTTTACTAGTGCTTGGATTTTTCTGATCAAACATAAGGAGCAAAACATATTGCTTAATTTTGCTGCAAAATCAGAAAGGCTAGAACCAAAAGAAATGAGATTCTGGAGGGTCTAGATTCCCTTGCAGCAGTATTTGTGCGAGGTGCATTAACTTATAGCTTTTGAAGTGGGACTCGGCCTATGTCTTTCTATTGAACAGGTTTGGAGAGTTTGCTATCAAAGTCTCATTGGGTCCAGCTGCCAGGGGCTGTTTCCTTGCAGCTTTTTAAAGGTGTTGGATAAGGCTGGCACACGTGGGGTTAACATGGTCTGTGTAAACTAAGTTAATACTTGAGGGAATGGGTTACAGAGTATGTGGTTTGTCTGTACTGAAGAGTCAGGGTGAGAGCATTCCTGTGCAGCGGAAGATACTAGCCTTGCACTGTAGATTGTGTGCAGTTCTCTATAATCTACAATGACACACACAGAGTTTTGCAATCAAGTGGTGAAACCAAGCTGACTTCTGAATTTTGGAGCACAATTTCAGGACCGTTAGCATTGAAATGCGACCACTACAAACACTAAGAACTACCAGCACGCCGGTCGACTCTGTGCCGTTCACATAACGAATGCCCAAAGCATCCTTCCCTGGCCTCTCCCCGCATGAGACANAAAAAAAAAAAAAGAAAGAAAGTGCCGCGGGGATTCCCCGCCGCGGATATTTCAGAGTGTCGGTGGGACGGAGGGGTGGGACCCCTTTCGTCATTGTCAGCCTTGCCGCCGCCTTGCCTGTCCCGCCCCCGCCCGCCCGGGCCCCGCCCCGCTGAAGCAAGTGGCAGCGCCGGCGGCCGCGGCCGCACTCGCACCGCCGCCACCATGACGGACCGCTCCACCTTCGACACCGATGTCATCACCATGACCCGCTTCGTGATGGAGGAAGGCAGGCGGGCGAAGAGTACCGGGGAGTTCACGCAGCTCCTCAACTCCCTCTGCACGGCCATCAAAGCCATCTCCACCGCCGTCCGTAAAGCGGGCATTGCCAACCTGTGAGTCCCGGGATGCGCCCCGCACCTTTCCGCATCCCCGCGGGCCCAGGGCATCCTGCTGCCTCCGGGGTGGTGGGTATCGGGATGAGGATGGGAATGGGTATTTCTTTCACCAGAAAAGCCTGTGAGTGGGGTTGCATCAACCCATTCTCTTGCACAGAGCTGAAGGTAACTCTTTTAGTATCTTGGTTTCTTGTTTTTTTTTTCAAATGACACAGGTCCTATGACTCTTCAACAGTATGAGGCGTCCAATCTTTGAGAAATGTCTGCCGATAATAGAACTTCACTAATACTTTCAGCAGGTGTGGGTGCCATAAGACCAAATATACTGAAAGACAAAGCCTAGCAAAATATGGCTGAATTATTGCTCATTGCATGATGCTTAATATCAAAGCACTATTTTATGCTTTGAGGTGTTGAATCAAATTCAAAGTGATTTTTATTTTCATAGTGCATGATAGCAACTAGAGCTTCTTTATGAGACTTTGGATATCTAAGGCTTTTAGAAAGTGTGCTGGTTAGGAATGGTAGTGTCTGTAGTCAGCCAGACAGAGGGATGTTGTTCTGGAGATGCATCAGAAGGAATTTGGAACTCTTGAAATGTGAAATAGCTGAAAATGCTTGTAGGTAACTAATCCTCCTAAGTATTTTACATATTCTTCATATGCCCAGTTATGTGCTGATCAAGGCTTTAGACATGGGCTACTTCATTACTTAATGGAAAATGTTGTAAAGAGAAAATGAATTTGCCTCTACAAGCCATGCAGATGAAAATATATTAAGAAAAAAGGCAAAAATCCTCCACTTTATGTATGTTTGATCTATTTTTCTGTTTTGACTTCAGACTGCATGTAACTGTGGTAATTTTTAATTGTTACGTGCTAGCCCTTTCATATGCCTCCTATATCTATCAATAGAGACTAGGGTTTCCCAGCTGAAATCTGATTTGTAAGCTTAAGGCCCTATTCCATTAGTGTCTTACATGTGTGTCTGTTGGCAGCTGCCCACAGGTTTGGTATCTGTGCCCATAGATATTTGCCTTATGATGCCCTGCACAGAGGGTTTAACTCTCCATCAGTGCTGGAGTAGCAGGCTTTGGACTCATAAGCCTCCTTGAATAGTACACCTTCTACTGTGGAACTGCATTTTATAAGCAGTGGAGAGATTTTGCTTTGCTGCCAGGAAATGTGATCAAGTAGGGATCACTGCGATCCATTTCTTTGGACCATCCTCAGACTCAACTATAATGCGTAGTGCTGCTGAGCAGGGGAGGTGCAGAAAAGTTGTGGAAGACATGCAGATCATTCCCAGCTGCAGGCTCCACACTTGAGACCTTGTCTTCCCATCCCGGGAGTCCCCAAAAGATGAGGTACAGAAGCTGTTCTGCTGCTGTGCCTCCACTCATGAGCACAGTGTTCAAAGTACATTTTTTTCTAAAATCACTTTCACAGTTGCAGAAAAACATTCACGTCACTGTGGCAGAGGGAGAGTAAGAGAGTTATACCAGGTCTTTTTCTTTGTCTCATGCATAAAACTGAAGAAATGCATTGCTAAAGTAGTGTGTTCAGTGTTATTACATAAAACCTGAAATACCAGTGTTCAGCCTAATCAATGAACTGAACCTGAAAGATGTAAGAGTCATCTGAATGTGTGCCGAGCTGGCTATTGTTTTTCTTTTCTAAGAGCTAAACTTCCCCTTTCTCTGTTTTGCATACTTACAGAACCACCTATTATAAGGTCTCCTGGTATTTCCGTATGCCAGATGGTTTGATTCTGATTAGCTTGCAGCATTTTATTTGTATTTCTTATTTCTATTTCTCAGTTTTTTTCCCAAGGAAAAATTTACTACTTCAAATCAAAACAGAAAACATTAAATCATAAATAGGTTGATTTATCTGTGAACAGACTTTTTCTGCTGCAATTTGCACATCATATTGCTAATCAGGAGTATATTACATACAGAGGATATAGCATAACTAGTGTGGTCAGATTCACATATATATTCATATTTTTTAAAGTATATATTAATACACTTTTAAATAATAAAATTTTCTAATGAATTCTTAGCTTTTAGGGTATGCAGAGCCTCAAATTCAGGAATAATATGTAGGTCTTAAGAGCTCATTAAAAAGCACAGTTTCAAAAGACTCAGCCTTCACAACCTGGTCTGGCTGTGTTTCACTATAGTTTACAAACTACTGAAAAGTGATTCCTTGTTTTGTATTTCGCAGCAACTTCTAGATATGCAAGCACAACTAATGGTAACATGTCTCAGCAAGAATTCACTGGGCACTAAATAAAAAACAGATTTAGAGAGCTGAGATGTCATTTGAAAGTGCTGTGCATGATGCCATGATGATTTATTGCTTTTTCATATGCTCCTTGCATATCCCTCTTCGTATACACTGCTATGCACCTTTTATGTATCCCAAGTGCTTTTAGCCCACATACTTGTAATTCCCTAAGTTTGATAGCTTAGACCCAAAGTTCTGTTAAGCCAAGAGACTAAACATCTTGGATACATCGTAGTTAGGGCGTCAGAGTCCCAGAGCCAAGGTCCTCCCCAGAACACATTCTGTAAACTAAGATAGACCCATGCAAGGGGGGCATTCCTTCCGAGGGGGCTTCTCCTGAGCCTCCCTTTGGGAAACCTCTGACAGATATGCTAATACACAAGATCTATAATTGTATACGTGAACCATCGCGAGGGGGGCTTTTTCCATGCATCGGTCCGGGCGGGGATTCTCCAAAGTGCATTTTCCTGCCTGGATCTAAGGATCTTTAATAAACCAAGGTAAAATCCCTTTTTTCCTTCTAACCGTGTTTGGCTTTTAATTCCAAGCCCAGGTAAAGGCATAATACATTTACAGGCAGTTTTACAGGTGTAAGAAACAGAACACTTTAGAAGATGCAGCGCTCCGTTCTCATGAAATGTTCTCTCTTGCAATTGCTCTAGCTATGGAATTGCTGGGTCTACCAATGTGACTGGAGATCAAGTAAAAAAGCTGGATATTCTTTCCAATGACCTGGTGATTAACATGCTCAAGTCATCCTTCAGTACCTGTGTTATTGTGTCCGAAGAAAACAAAGATGCTGTGATAGTGGAAACTGAAAAACAGGTTAGTAACTTTAAAAGTTCTCCCTGCTTGATTTCAGGTCAGCCTGTACAGGTGTACTGCTCCACATCTAAAAAAGTAAAACTGAGGTAAAAGTTTCAGAAAACAGGTACTTTTCTAAACTGGCAGATGAAGGTGGAGGTGATGGATAGAGAGCGTGTTAGTCAACATTTGTTCTTTCTGTCATTTCTACTCTCCAGACTAATGTTAGTTGGTTTTATTTTTTTTTTCTGTGTTGTTCCTCCCCACCTTCTTTTTCTCCCACCTTTTTCTTATTGTGGGGAAAACATTTTGTTCATCCCCATCTGATCTATGGAACTATGCTCTGAGTCAAGGCCTTTTGAAGTGTCACTTTTTGAGTGGGACACTGATGAGCTGTTCTCTGCAGGTCAAATCTTGTGCACTTTAATTCATGAAAATTCTCCTTGAAGTCTATGAAAGACTTAGCAACAAAGAAACAAAAGCATTTTTTACATTTATAATCTTTATATTCAGAAGCCTGCATGTGCTTGTTATAGAATTGTTCTTATTTCCCAGCTAATATTTTGGTCCGATCGTGTAAAAATCTGAGTAAAAATTTAGTAAAAAATGAACAGTAAAAACATAATTTACTAAGTATAATAAGGTTTGCTTTGTTTAAGCAGTTCTTTTTTTCCTTGTTGAGAAATCTTCAAAATTGATTTTCTAGGCATTGGATTTCATTAGATCTGAACAAATATTCTCCAAGATCACTGAGGGAGTCCGAGTATTAATGCTCTTCTAAACTAAATGTGAGCCAATACAGTGTTTTTATCAATGCATACCAGGAATTCCTACTTGCAGAGCAGAGCATCGCTGAACTTAAATTTAAGTTTCTGACATGCAGGATAAAATCAAATTAAAAACAAATAAACACTGTTGTTACCCACTATTATTAAGACAACTATGAATAAAATTATGGGGGAACAAAATATTTAAAAGGTACAGTTAATTCTGCTTTTCCCCTGTACTGTCAATTTCCAGTATCTACAGGATTCCTTAATCCAACAATAAGGTAGAGACTTCTTTTTTGACACCCCAAAACCCAGGGTAAGATCAGCCTGGCTAAGGTAGTACCTGACCTTTTCAGAGCACAGGTAAAGAAAAATGTATAGTTTAGGCATGGTAGCCATTAAAGAGCTTTCTAATACCTCTATAGGTAGAGGTAAAATACAGTTTTTATCTCCACATGAAAAAGGCTGATCTTCATTTTGGTATTTTTCCTTATTATTCAGAAATACTTGCTGTAACCAAAGAGAAGGTGCAGCCTAGCCTAGATGGTGGATATGAGAGGATTGACTTCAATTACACAGATGAAACTAAACCAGTAAAAGTATTCCCCTTTTTTTATCTCATATTAAAAAGTATATGAGAAAACTTCACTTTTCCTGTGTTATCATCTGCTATGTATTTTAAAGATTTCTCAGCTTCTGGTTTGGCACAAATCGCAGTTGTAATCAAGAATGAAATCTGGACCAAAGAATTGCTGATGTTTGAGTTTGGTTTCTTCATAATCTATAAAGGCGTTTAGCTTATATTGCTGTGTTAGTCTCTGAGAAAATTTACCTACTGAAATGTTTTTATTTGGAGGAAGTGGGTAAATACTGTCACTAATCTAGTTCCCTCTTTTGTATTTTCTAGGGTAAATACATAGTCTGCATAGACCCTCTAGATGGTTCGTCGAACATTGACTGTCTTGTCTCCATTGGGACCATCTTTGCAATTTATAGAAAGGTAAAATTCTTTCATGTAGAATAGGAAAAACTATTATTATGCAGCTTTTGGTGAAACAAAATTGCATGGGAAGACAATAAAATCTAACTAAACTTGTTTGTGAAAGAGACTGAGGGCCATCTTTAAGTTAAATGTACTATTTCACAGACACATGGATTTGAATTTGAATTAGTCAGGATTTGAATTAGTCTCTTAGAAGAAGAAGGAGAACTTATGTGTACATGGAAGCCTAGCTGATATTTAATTAGCCAGCTAATGAAATTACCCCTTGGAAAAGATCATGTCTTAGGTTACATGAATATTTTGTGTTGAGGCAAAATACCACGTGGTTGTCATTTACTTGGGGAATGTGCTTTTGGGTTTTCTTGTTCTCTGTATTAATAGTTCTGTTGGCCTGAGGACAGGCTTCAAAAACAAACCAGAGCTGAAACATGTCATGTGCATTTGAAGAGTCTAATTCACTCTGAAAGGCAGAAAGCTTGTCTGAAGGAGGTTGAAATACCAGACTTACAGGTCACAACATGGGGGAAAAAGTAAATCAGATAAAACACACCCAATTGTCCATTTTAGTCATCTTTTGTATGTTGTCATGTATCCCAAAGTGGCTATTTTCAACTTCATTTTTGTGTGAAGGAAAAGAAAACAAAAAAAAATGCCAAGTAGTTTTGATCAGCTTTGAACTCTGTGAGTCATGTTTCATTTCTTTTCAACTGTGCCTCTGAGTTTTCCTCTGAGCTGTGTTCATCATCACCTACAAGGAGGTACATAGCTCTTTATTATCTCCTTAATCCTTTCCTGTTTCCTGCATTCCTGCTAGGCTTAGTTAGAAGTGCATTTCTAGATCAATGTGTTTGTATCCTATATATAATTTGTATTAGTGCATCCAGTAGGAATCTTAGTTGGGGATCATGGAAACATTTGTGCCATACCTCATGGATATGGAGCAGAAGACTGTTCTATCCCAGAGTCCAGTCATGTACCAGCAATAGTAATGAAATAAAATGGGCTATATTCTTTCTTGTTCTAGGTGTCCCCTGATGAACCTTCTGGGAAAGATGCTTTGCAGCCTGGCCGTAATCTCGTGGCAGCTGGTTATGCGCTCTATGGGAGTGCCACCATGCTGGTACTGGCCACTTCTGCTGGAGGTGTCAACTGTTTCATGCTGGATCCGGTGAGAATATCTTCTGTTTCTTTGTTTCTATGTTAGGGATTATGTTAGGGATTTCTATGTTAGGTACTGTCCATAAGAACTCTTTGTCCTCAGAACGATCAGCCAAAGGAGCAGATTTCAAGGTAGCATGAAGGAATGAAGTATAAATGTACTTGTACTTATAACCCACCAGCAGTAATGTCAAGAGACTTGCATTCCACCTGCCTGATGCAGTAGTGGCATGTGTGAGTGAACAACAGGAAGACAGCCGAGTCAGCAGAGCAAATACACAGCATGTGTAATCATATGATATTTAAAATGAGCACGTTTCTGCAGTACAAAATACCCTTTAAGTATTATTTGTCTTTTCGTTAATGCTAGCACCTTAGTAAACCAGAGGAACATAAATATTTAATCTTCTTCTGTGTTTTCAGATCCCATCATGATGTGTAAAAGAGTAAGTGATGTGTGTGGGTGATGTGACATTCTAGCATGCTTTTACCATGCATTTTAAAACAAAAGTCATGTTGATCACAGCAGAAAATAGTTCGCTTTAGTGGCCTGTTTCTTTGTAATCAGTCAGGGTGTGCCACCTGCCAGCCTTAAACTTTTATAACCTGCAGTGATCAAGCTGCAGGAAATATAATTTGGTACTCTCTGCTTAGTACCAGCTTAAATAGATGCATGTATTTTTTTACTTTATTTGAGTTGCACATTTAACTTGGAGCATGCGTGCATGTTATTTTGTTTACTCTTAGCACTAACTTGGAAATTTACTTTAGAGAAAACTAAACAGACCAGCCCTTGGTCACAGGCTTCCAGTTAGCCCAGGTAAAAAAAGAACTGGAGTATCTGCAGCTATCTGAAGATGTTTATGCATTGGTTCAGCCAGCACTCTCAGTTTCCAAACTCCTTAGAGTTCTGAAACTTATATTGTTGTAGGTCTACCAAAAGAGTGGAGAGATAAACCAATTTACAAATAGCACTTTTTGGGCATAGAATATAGAGAGTGCTTGGAATGGTAGTATGAGGAAGCTTGCGTTATGCCAGGATTCATGTTCTGTCTGTGTTTTATGCATTAACAAAATACCTTGCATGTAGACTGCAAAGACTACTTTTTTGTAGTACTGAATTATTTTCAAAATTGACAGTGGTAGTAAGTTTTCATTTAATTGTGTATGTTATTGGATTTTGCCTTGTGAGCAATTAATGTTAACAAATATTTTTTCTTTCTTATTGTTAGGCAATTGGAGAATTTATTTTGGTAGAAAGAGATGTGAAAATCAAAAAGAAGGGAAATATCTACAGTCTCAATGAAGGCTATGCTAAATATTTTGATCCTGCTATCACAGAGTATCTCAAAAAGAAGAAATTCCCTGAGGTAAAAGATCCTGTTTCAGAGAAACTTTCTGATGAAAAACAACATTTATGATTTTCAGCTTTATGATCAATCACTCATTCTCTTATGCACTGTGTTCCTTTCCTGTATATTTAAAATATAACTTGATGTAGGATTGCTAATGAGAGGAGCAGTCGATATAACCAGATACTTCAGCATCCTCCAATACGGTACTGCACCTCTTTTGCTTCTTTTTTACTTTCTTCCTTTTTTCTTTTTTTAATCTCTTTTCCTGAATGAGGGTCTGAGTAATGTTGCTGGAGGCAAAAGTGGGCATTTGGTAATCACATAGAGATGAAATCTTGCCTGGTGATGTAGAAACTTGATCAATGTGTGTTCTATTGCTGTTTCCTCACTGCAACATCAGAGTGTCTGGAGAGCGGAGTGGAGGCGGCAGTGGGTCACTGCTCACTGGAAACACGAGCTGTGTCCTAGGGGTGCCTCTCTCTTGAAAATCTAGTGTAGTTTCAAAGCCTGCTTTGTGTTTGTGCAACTTCCTGGTGTCAGGAGGCTCAAAGCTCCAAGGAGTGCCTATAAAAGGTTCTCATGCCTTACACATTTCATCACTGGAGTTATTACACTGACAATGAAATGTGAACACCTACTATTGTTAAGTGTTAGTGTCCCTTCCTGACTTCCTGATCTTGCTTTGAAAGAAGATTGATATTTTTATCATTTGTCTTTCCAGCTTAAGATGTCGTTTATGTAGATTGTAAAATGCACTCCAGGGAGTAGAATAAGGAATAACATCAGAAGTCAACTATTAACTTTTTCTTAACAAAAAAAATTGTAGAAGCTGGCAAAAATGATTGGAAGAAGTAAGAAAGATCACTTCTTTTGCTCTTCAATTCTTTTTCTGCTAGAAAAGATAGAGCCCCAATATCAATTCCTAGCACCTGAGTTTTTGCTACTGGAAATGCAGTGTTTTCGAAGTGTTAGAGCCAGTGGAGAGCTGGAATGCATTTTCTGTTGTTGGCACTAGTGCTCATCTATGCTGAAGTCTTCTGTCACTCTTTTTCCTTGGATTTCCCTAGTTAGAAAATGAAGAGCATACTGACATACTCTCCAAAACTACTTTGGGTATTATCAATGAAGCACGATATGGAGATGAAAGAAGTTAGGACTGCTGAAGGGGCATGTGGAGGAGGTTAACCTGATGTGCTCCACAGTTACTTTTATTGGACTGTTTTCCTGTAGGATGGCAGTTCACCATATGGTGGGAGGTACGTAGGATCTATGGTGGCAGACGTGCATCGCACACTGGTGTATGGAGGAATCTTTCTGTATCCTGCTAACTCCAAAAGTCCCAAAGGAAAGGTAAGCCTGAATAAGCCCAGTTACAGAAAATATTGCATTATGTAGGCATTTCACTATCAAGATCAATATTTTGATTACAGAGCCTGTGCTTTGTAACTTGGTAGCTTGTATTTCTTTGTGTGGGGGGATATGGCCGTCCCTTGCACACTGCCACAAGTGACAGCAGCCTGTTGTCAGACACCTATTTTAGGGCTGCTGCTCACCCGTTTCAACTGCAGTGACTTCTCTTTATCTGCAAACATATCCAGCTTGTGGAACATACCAGGGGGTGGGCTGCTCAAACAGGCTCCCCTGCACCATATCAGCCAAAACTGGTGGTGCTGGTCCTAACCGAGTAGAACATTACAAAGCAAACAATCCGCATTACCCTGAGGTTTCTAGTACAAGGTAGTTTGTTAGAAGCCTAAATGTCATTGACCCACTGGGAAAAGAGAAAATCATCTGCATCTTGTACGTGGCAACAGGACTTCATCTGGAGGAACTGTGCCTGGCTGCATCTGCCAGGACAATGGTCATTCAGGGAAGATCACGCACTTACAGGCTGACAAGGGGATTGTTTATTCAGCAAAGACCTTTGATCTGTTTTGTAATTCTCTGTAAAATATTGCTTCAGGTTGCAGATAAGATACAGTTATTCATTAGAGAAACCTAGTGGCATACTCAGAGTTCATGTTTTTCTTTATTTTCACACAGTCCCATGTGGTCTGCCTCATTAACAGTTGTGTCTTAACATACAGGTTTTATCTCTCTGTAGATAGCACAATGCAAACATGGGCTATGGAGAAAGCACTCAGATTGGGCAAATCCAGCATTCACTGTGTTTTTAAAAGAAAAAATCACACAATTTCATTACCGAGTCAATGTTTATATGAAATAAAGAGTACTTAGAATATTGATTGGTTTAAAATCATATGCCAAAAATATTTACATTTCATGATTTTTGGCATAGCCTGGCCTGACTTCTGCCATTTTGACTTTTGTCTTCTAGCTGAGACTGCTCTACGAATGCAATCCTATGGCTTTTGTTATTGAGAAGGCTGGGGGAATAGCTACAACTGGTCATCAAGCAGTACTAGATATAGTGCCTGAGGATATCCACCAAAGAGTGCCTGTTGTCTTGGGGTCTCCTGATGATGTGAAGGAGTACCTTGAGATAGTGAAGAAGCATTCAGCTAAGTAAAGAAAGCTTGCTGGATTCACTGTGCACAGGGGATAAAATGTCTTACAGCTGAACCAAAGAATACGCTGCAGTACTGTGAGATTGAGCTGTCTGACTTCTGTAGCAAAAAATAAAATGAGCCATATTTTCATAAGATTTTTTTAAAGTGAAATCTTGTGCAATTGCATTGTGCAATGAAAGGCATTAAAAGATTGCATTAAAGGAAGCATTAAAAATTAAAGCAATGGAAAAATATGTTTTCTTTTTCATTTATCATTTGTGGTTACAGAAGAGCCACATTGTGCTGCAAGGAAATACTGTGTTGCATTCAATATCAAGGGGGGAGAGACTCACCTTTCTCAGACGAGTTACAGACTATCAGCAGTACAGCTAACTCTGTCCTCTCTTAAAAGTCTTAGGAAGACTCAGCAGCCCCTTACAGTGAGTGACCTTTCCTAGACCAGTGTCTACGCCGCAGAAGTTCCTCACTGTACTTCAGTCTGGGTTTACACTCATGGAGAATTAATGCTTGTGAAACATGGGCATTAGTGTATGTTAATTGTGACACATGATGATATTCCTGGTTGCCACTCTATCAGATCCTGTTACACAAGGATGGAAAATGACTTGCTAGTGTGGAGGGGTTTTATTGGGATAGAATATGTGTAGACAGCTTGTACATACACAGATTCTGCTGTGATGAGCTGGCTATCTTTGCCAAAAATTAACCTGCTTACTTGATGAAAACATGATCTTGTGTATTGCTAGCAACCACCACCAGATGTTCTTTGTGTTATTTTGTCTTTTGGATTACCATGGAAAAGGATTTTGCTGTGCAAGCAGGAGGGAGGTGCGAAGATCCCCCCAAAGCATACTGACATTTAATATGCTCATTCAGAGCATGCTGCTGGGAAGAGCACACTAGTGCTTGGGAGCTAGATGGGCTGTCCACCACTGTCTGGATTCAGCTTTTGAATCAAAATCAGCAAATCTTTGATATTTCTCACTGCCCACTTACCTTCACCAAATTCAAAGTAAGGATCACATGGGTGTTGCTGTGGGTGAACTGCCACTGAACATTGATTCAATTCATGGTCTGGGACGTCCTGTCCAGGGGTGCCATGAGCTATAAACCTGCCTGCCTGAGGGCTTTGCATGTATCAGTGCAGATAGCCTGACTGAGTGTGGTTCTTCTTGTAAAACAAGAGAGACGTACGGGCAAGCTGAAATCCAGGGTGCAAGGGCATGCTCTGTGAGGACTCAGACAGATAAAAACCTGAGGACCCTCATTCTGACAGATCATGCTGGGGCATTTGGAGGCATACTGGAAAACCTTAGATAGTTGTATATGTGCATCTGTTCTCCAAACTGATGGAGGGCAAGATGTTTCTGTCAGGGATTGAATGGCCTAGTTTCTGCTGAAAGTGTTAATTCTGATGAGGCTTTGCTTGTGGAGACAACTTTCAGGGACCTGAGCCCTTAAAAGACTGGGAGAGTGGTGGCAGTAGTCAGTTTGGACTACAGTGCCTCAGTTGTCTGTTGGCATGACTCGGCAGACAGAATCCACAGCAGCGATTTTTGCCTAGTTACCATAATTCCTTGTCTGTATTCTGCCCTCAAGCTTTACAGGAATCCTGGACTGCATATATATATCTATTTTTAATGCACCATACTGACAGCATGTAAAGGTTATAGGGGGAAACTCAATACTGTCCGTGTTTGCTAGGTCAGTTCTCAGTGTTTTTGTTTTGCCTGCAGGCTGACATTTCATACTTCGCATTTTACCCATTGTGAGCTGGGTTTATCTCCTAATCAGTAATATGTAAGCCCACATTTGAACGACATCCCTGGCTAGCCACCTGTTGAGAGAACTACTTAGCAATCTCCTTCCATATCCCCCTTTCCAGAGCTCTCCCTGCCTGTCAGTGCAGAGCAGGAAGGTGGGTTTGTCACAGTGTCTGCTGTCAGCCCCCGTGGCAATTTTACCCACTGCCCTCCTCAGAGGCTGCACTGTGTCCTTTGGTGAAAGGTCACTGGCTCCAGTTTCAGCTGGCACCATCCAAGCAACTAACATCTCATATCAGTTAGAAAAGGTGTCACCTTTAAGGCTCAGGACTGGCCCATATACCAGTGCAAGTGTGAATAATCCCCAAGAGCTCTTTATATTATAATATAGAGGGCAAATCTCACAGATCTATCAAATTGAGGTATTAATTTTTTTAACCTTCCTATACTATTCCAACCCCTTGTACTGAGAGGTTCTCAGGCTTATAGACAATTATCACACATTTTTTACACAATCTGATTTCTCCCCACCTCCCCAAAATGGCAATTATTTATATAGCCTAATAATTCCATATAATCATTTGGGTTCTTATGTTTCAGTGGGATCACACTATTTATCAAAACAGGGTGAAGCTTTCATGCAATCCAATTATGTGCCTTTATCCAAGTTTTATTTCTGTTTTTGCTGTACTGTTGACTGCAATATTTATGGAAAGATTGGTTGAAGAGTCCATGTTCTTTGCATAATAGTGTAAGTTAATTTCTTATTGAAGGACTGTTATTTGAGAAGCTCAAAGCATTGTGCTTTATATATACTAAAGAAAAAAAAAAAAGGGGGGCAAATAGTGGACTTATTAGCTCTGAAAACACTCTTTGAACTACTAACTCCAAAACAAACTTTCTGTTAGAAGATGATCTGAACTTTGTCTTTTTGACCAGTGTAAGAGATTACTTGGAATCAAAAGAAGATCTGCATGTGATGTTTTGACAAAAGTTAGAAGCCATAGGCCAACCCCCACCCCATTTCTTATTTACTAATTTGATTTGGTATGGTATTCCAGCTACACAGCAGAGAGATTTTGCACTAAAAGTACAGGTCAGGCTGACAGCTGCCATGATGATGAAATAATGTGCAGAATGTAATGGTTGTAGTTTAAGCCAGCAGATATTTTTGCGTGTATAACGTGAAACCTTCTTTCCTTGATCCTACCATGTGCTATCCCAAAGCTCCCTACATACATTATTTCTGTTTTCTACAAAGTCTGTTCAAAAGGAGAAAGTCTCCTAATGAGGCAGAACATGCTGTAACATTTGTCTTGGGATGTGAAAAATATCCTATACATTTAACTATATCACTGTAGTAGAAAACAGAAATCTTCAAGATTTCTTTTTTCTTTGACCATTGCCTTAGAGGATGTAGTATAAAACCTGCTTGTTGCTCCATCTGAGCAACTCCGCTTACCAGCCCTTTCTCCACCTTGGAACAGGACTGGAAAAATATCCCCAAAGCTAAGCATATGGGATGGAAGCAGCACTGAACTCTGTCTTTCTACTTGTGGCTAGTGTTCAGTGCTGCCAATCTCTAAAACCGTTTTTGTGGCTGATTTCAAAGTAGAAAACCTTAGCATTCAAAATCCTTTAAAACTCTACAAGTAATGTGTTTTTCATAGATGAAGAGACACTTCTAGGAAAGTCTGAAGAAATGCTTCAGCTGCAGCTCCTATTAACAAAAACACATTAGGTATAGGTTTTGTTGGTTAATTTTTTTTCTGTCTTCCTGGCAAGATTTTAGTGCAGTAATTTGGGTTAAAGGAATAACAATGAAACTTAATAAAACTTTTCTTCTGTTACTCCAGATCTTCTTGTTTTGCTGGTGGGCTTTCCATATCTTCTACTTAAAAATAAGTCTGCTGCTAGTAAGTAAAATGAAGTCTACAGCATGTAACAATGTATAGTTTCTCTTACTGCCTAGTCAGAGTGGGAAGACAGTGCTGTAATTAAAACCCATAATTCCACTGTTCCAGATAACATGTATCTAATGCACAGTCTAACACATTACTTGGAGAGTTTCTGTCTACCTTCACATTGGCATCACGTACTCCAAGGATATTGCTTGTAAGGAGTTACTGGCAGCATAATTGCAAATTTGGACATACTTATATTTACATGGTGCACTACAATATGAAAGCCAAATTTCATTTTGTGATTTGTGCCATTGACATGCTTAACTAGTCAAGCCACAGCTAACCAATACTTCTCATTCATTCAAGGACTGTAATATTACAAACAGCCCAGACCAGGAATTAAATAATTAAAATGGAACTGCAGCAGACCAACTGGCAACATAAAACACTTCAACAAATGCGTGTCTAGATGCACCCCGTCAAAACCCTCCTTTAGGGCGGAGGCCAAGAGAAAGTGAAAAAACAGGGCTTATGGGAAGGGAACTTCACTGTCTGGAGTCACAGTGCTGTGGGACAGTGTGTCATCTATGGTTACTGATGCCTGGTGCCTTCATTTCTGGTGCCTTGTAAACATAGCCTTGGCTATGCTGAGCCCATTGCTGAGCAGGACCCGCAGGAAATCCATTTCCAAGAACACATCCAGCGAGAGTTTTGCATTATAATCAGTCTGATGTACACTGAGAATATATAACTAGATCTGCACAGAGCTGACTTCAGTGCGTGGGGGGACCAGATGAGCAGTAGTTGCTCAGCTGTAGTCCTGTCTCAGGCTCCTTTCCTGCATCCCAGGACAGCCAGCCTGGGGTGCAGTTATTCTGAGCACTCAGTCACATGGTCTCAGAAACATCTTAATAAATTCTGACCAGCAACACAGCCAAACACAGCTTTGCCTCAAAATAAAACAGCTACCCAGGACCTCAACACAGCAAGAGAGCATCTTGTCCAGCCGAGAAGACAGGAACCCTGGTACCCAGCAAAAATGACGGACAAAAGCCCCTTTGAAACTGATATGCTGACACTGACGCGATTTGTTATGGAGAAGGGACGCCGCGTAAAAGGAGCGACGGGGGAGCTGACGCAGCTGCTCAACTCCATGCTGACTGCCATAAAGGCCATTTCTGCTGCTGTCAGAAAGGCAGGCCTTGCCCACATGTGAGTCCTACCTTGCACTACGGGGAGGAAGAGGAGGCAGAGAGACAGCTACTTGCATAGCAAGGCTGGGGAGTGGGCAGGGATTCATAAATACCTTGGAAGTGTCTTTTTTGAGTTGAGTAAGGTCAGAGCCTGGATTATCAAGAGTGGGAAGCAGGACAGCTCTCTTTCTGGTGCATTTTAATACTGGGTGCAAGATAGACATTTAAACTAACTGCTGTTCTGTAACATTTTACTCTAAAAATGTAAGTTAGAACAGAACTTCAATGCACTGCTCACCTTGTTATCTCTTGTACTTGTTGATACTGATGTATTTTAAAATCTACTGTGAATTTGCTGAAAATCACACCATGGTATTTTTAATGCGGAATATCTCACTGTGATATTTTCTGCTAACATCCAAGCCCTCTGCTGAACTGTGCAAATCAGGGCTTGGCTTATCTTGGGAGGCTGATTTTCTGCCTGTCTGCTGTATAAGCAATGCTCCAAAGCAACAGCCCTGTGAGAACCTCCGTGCGCTGCCATACCCAGGTGCATTTCTCTTTCCTCCCTCAAGCAGTATCCCACATTGAGGGTTACAGGCAGGGAGTCTCAAAAGGTCCTGTAGGAAAAACAAATGTAGCAATTTGGCATCTAGCGCTTTTGCAGATGGAATAAAAAATGACCTTAGCAAAACCTGGAATGTACTCAGCTGTTCCACATGGATAAGTGCAGTAGACATCAGCCTAAGTCTTTCAGTGGTGATCTATCTGAAGGAGTTCAGAGATATGGAATGCCCTAATAAAATTGTGCGTTTAAAATAGAATGTTCTTGATATGTATCCAAAGATATTTTTCTGAACATGCCTCAGTATGTACTTATACCTGCAGGCATGAAAGGGACCAGAAACAGATTTGTGAAAGAAAGTCAACATTTATAATTCCTTCAGAGATTTTGGGGTTTTTTGCCTTCCATAGAAACACCAAAATATGTGACACTAGGGGTTGTGGGGGATTTTGTGCTTCTGTTGATTATTTGGTCCAAGTCCTCAATCATTCTGGCAAATCACGAATTCAATGTCTCAGAACTATTGCCCTCACTTTATAGGAGGCACTTCATAGTGCCTAGAGAGGACACGAGACATACTCAAAGTGAACCACAGTATCAGGCTCCTATGCCCTTACTCTTAAACTATGCTTTGTCTCTGTCCTTACTAGGTGAAACTGAGCTATTTTGCCTCCTTGACTTAAAGGAACAGTTGCTCTCATATAATTTTTATCTTTATATAGGCAGTCTCTGAAATAGTTTGTAACAGCAGAGAAACTATTTGATAGGCTAGAGGTGGTAAACTACTACTACTACTACTACTACTCCTCCTACTACTACTACGACTACTACTCCTTCTTCCCCTTCAGAAAAAACTCAAACCATCCATTCCATTAAGGAGAAAATGTTTCTTTTTACAAAAAAAAGCTTGAGATGTTGTCTCAGAAATATCTAAAGTATCCAAACATACAAATGAGTAACTTGCACCATTCAAATTACTGAAACTAACCATGAAATTTCAGGAATTCCCATGGCAAACTTACAACCACTGTGAAAGTGGCTGGCATCCATCTGCATTTGTGCAGTTAAAGAGCTCTGATTTTCCTAGCCCCTCCAAATAGGAGACTGTGTCTTCTTCAATGTTAAAGCACTAAGCATGAATTTTTGACAAATTTTAATTCAAAAGTGAAGGAAAAGTTTTTCCAAGTCATAGATCTGAGTTGTGATTGTGCCTGAAAACACACTAACTGGAGAGTAGGTACTTAGCACTCCCTGAAAATCATGGTCTTTACAAAATCTTAAACTTGCACTCAAAAATAAAATGTCCCAAACACTCAATACTTCTGAAAAGCACAGGCAGCTTTGAGCTTTGAGTAAGACAAAAGAGTCTTACTCCCACTTCAGGCCTGCCACTGACCAACATCATCGAAGGGACTAATTGCTTCCTTCCTTCCTTCTCCTCCTCTCTTTCCCCCACCTGCCCCTGCTCCCCCCAACTTTTAATTTCCCTTAATGAATAAAAAAGCTGTATGGTTTTCCCTATATGGTTTTTGCATTTCTAAGATACCCAGAACATGCACATTGGGTCTAAACAATGCTTCTTCAACTGGAAGTCTCAGAAACATATACACTACTATACTATGTCATTAGCATATTGCTAAAATCGGGATAGCGAAAAGAAGCATCATCCTAACTCAGCTGAGGATCACCAAATAAAACAGACCTTGATCCTGGTCTTTCCTGATCCTATCCTTTCCATATAGCAAATTCCCCGAGGATGTCTTTAAAGTCCTGATTTGGGGCTGGCAGGGGACTGAGTGAATGTGGGTTAAAGGACCACCATGGAGCGCTGAGCAGCCAGTGGCAGAAAATATGGCAGATGCTCACTGCACTTTCTGCTTCCTCAAAACTGCAGCCAGCTGCTTCACGGGGCTGCTGGGGAAGCCTGGTACTTACCACCTGGGCTGTAGGCTCCACTTCTGGCCTGGAGAACATCCACACAGGAGCAAAAGGACCCAGGTAAGGCCTCAAAGCGCATGCTTTTATTTTCTAGCAGCAGCAACAGTCTTATAATGCTCCGTAGCTGTTTCATCCAAAGATTATCTAAAGGTGTAGGAAGATAAGAGGAAGGAACAACCTTGACTTGGTGGGCTTTTTTTCCTAGAAACCTGTCACGTTGGCCTCCTTCAGGTTTCTTGACATTTTTACTGTTCTGTAGGTTTGGTATAGCTGGCACTGTGAATGTGACGGGTGATGAGGTGAAGAAGCTGGATGTATTATCCAACTCCCTGGTGATTAACATGCTCCAGTCCTCCTACAGCACCTGCGTCCTGGTCACAGAGGAGAACAAGGAGGCCATCATCACCCCGAAAGACAAGCGGGTCTGTGCAGCTCCGGCATTCAGGGGGGTTGTCGGCTCAGGCAGCAGCAGGTGGCACTCTTGCTTCAAGTATGAAACCTGGCTCCGGCCCCCTACCCGCCCCCCCTCCCCCAACCCAACACTTCCCGGGGGAATTCAGAAAATTTGCACCGTTTCTGCGTTGTTTTGATTAATAACTGTAGTGGGTGGCATAATTTCAACAGCTAAAAGAGATATGGAGAGTAAAATTATTATTAAAGTTTTGTGAAGGGGTTGGGGGGAGAATAATTATTTTTAAGCTTGTTAACACATCTCAAATCCCAGATGTAAGTGTACTATTACATTCCCGGACCACTGGTGCAATGGTTTTGGATTACATTAGTATTTAGTAAGATAAAATGAGATGAGAGGCTGGCAGAACTGAGTTTTATGTTACATGTCCAAAGGAAACACCTGACTGCTTCATCAGGCTTCCCCCAGGAGGGGATCGTATTACAGCGACTTACTGTTCACGCTGATGTAACTCGCCCTTTCCCGAAGATTTTTTTCTTTCTGCCTTCTTACCCTCAAACCTCACAACACAGCGAAATCCTTTCATTCGCAGCAAAAAGTAGCAAAACAAAACATACTCATTCGAGGAAGATACTTGCTTCCAGAATGATTACTCCTTTTGCTTTAAAACAATTTCTTGCACTGCTTGGCAGCAGAGGACTGCTCCTCTCTATCATTTATTTGTGCTGTCTGAGCAGAAACATGTCCTCTCCAATTTCTCTGGCAGGCCCTTGGGGAGTCTGCAGGGCCAGCTGGGTCAGCACTGCAGCATCCTCTGACGAGCTGTATCAGGCACGCTTGGAGGGCTAAACGCAGACATAAAAACATGGGAGTTTTCAAGTAAAAGGAAATAATAATGCAAAACAACATATCATTAAATGGTTCCCTTGCCACTTCTGTTTTAGGGTAAATATGTGGTGTGCTTTGACCCCCTTGACGGTTCATCCAATATAGACTGCTTGGCACCAATAGGAACAATATTTGCTATCTACAAAAAGGTAAGAGGGGCAAATTACATATGGCACGATTCACTTGGTGAAAGCAAAATGTTTTGAGTTCATCACCTTGCCTAGTTTCTTTCATTAGGTGTCTCTGGGCAAAAGGGAGCCTTAGAAAGAGTAGACGAGCACTTGATACTCACGTGTGCTAAAATGCTGCCTGGAGAAAGGGGGCACCCGGCCCCATTAAACTGTTGGTGGCAGCACTTCCTCCCTCCACACACAAAGGCACTTAACTACAACGATTTCCCCCCCGGGGCAGCTGTGAGCTCCTTCAGTGATGCTCGGCCAGTGTCAGGCGCCGACGAACGGCGGTGTTTGTCCTCCTGGACAGCCACCGCGCGGGGCTGGCAGCCCTGGACCGCACCGTGGTCAGCAGCGCGGTGGCCTCGCAGCGGCAGCTGTGCCCGTCATGGCTGGGAGTCCACAAGCATGGAAACGATGGGGGCTGAAGGAAGCAGTCACCTACATTCACCGGGGCCCTGGTAGCATGTCTGCTCCCTTGGGGCTGCGCAGAGCAGCAGCTGTGCAGCCTACTACAAACACTAAGAGTTATAGTCATGCCAAGTCTTGTGATTTGCTTGCTAATCTCCCAGCAGTTGGTGTTTTTTCCAAAGCCTGAGCTCATGGTCATATGACTGTGGGAGACCCTCAGCCATTGCTATAGTGAAATTACAGTACTTGAGACTTCAAAGAAGTTTTTGCAGACTCAGATGCTACACTTCAAGCAAATAAATATATGTTTTCTAAGTCTCTCACCTTTTAGCTCTTAATTTTCAGTTGGCTAGTCCTTGGTTTTTACATTTTTTGTAGGTAATACAATAGTCATCACTGTTGAGAATATATATCTACTATTGAATCAAATAGGTGTGGCACAATCTCAAGAGGGTTGTGGCACAAGCCAAGTCCTGGAATTTGGCTGTCCACACTGTTAATTGTTAGTGCAAACCCACACCGTGGATGCAGTGCAGGCCAGACAACACTGAGATGGTGCCTGGGTATGATTTTGGAAACAGCATACTGTATGTTCAGTACCATGCAGTATCTTGCTTTTTGCAGGGAAAAGAACTTATCTGTGCTGATGAAATCTATGTAATGTGCTCTTATGCTAAGCAGAGGGACCCCCACCCTTTTCAGTTATCTCTCCAAAGATACCCTAAATGACAACAGCAGCTCCCAATATTTGCAGTAGACAATAGCTGCATTTTCCTTTGAAATTATTAATTAAGAAGTGCTTTATTGATTGTTACTAAAGGGTAGTGTGAAAGAATAAAAGTGAGATGTTTATTCCAGCTGATAAGTATCACTTAAGAAAGAGAACATAATTTCAGGCCATTTAAGGCTCATGAATAACACTTTTGAAAAGGTAGAACCATTGTGATTCCCAAGGATGAACCTTAGCACCTACCAGTTCTGAGATGAGCTCTTGACTGATTTTCTCACCATGTCTCACATTAACCTCATTTCCAAAGGCACACTCTCCAAAGCAGTAACATTTGGTTCATTTCAGGAAAAACAAAACAAAACAAAACAAAACAAAAAAAAAAAAAAAAAAAAAAACAACACCAAACAAAACAGATAATAAGCACTCTTATAGAAAGGCCAGACTTGGACAATACATTTCAATCCTGAAAACAGTTGTCTGATTGCTCCCAATCCAGAGACTCCATCACAGTGGGAGGGACCATTTCCCCATGTCAGAAAAGCACTCTATCAGTTTCTTAGAAAAACCCATGAGGAAATAAATACTATCTCTGCTTTATTTAATTTTCCACCTGGCCTTTGCTTTCTGAGACAAGGGTGGTGCTGTTGAAAATCAGAAAGACCAGAAAAGTGGGGCTGAGGGAGGAGCCTTGCAGAGTCAGCAGGGACAGCTGCTGCTACTGAGGGGCTCTTAATTGGCAAAGTGTCAGGATGTGGTGACAATAAATACTTTTTTGCTTATGTTCTTGCCAGGTTTTCATGCCAGTGAGCTAAACCTACAATCCTTAATTCGTACTGCTCAAATATGCTATGAAACTCTCTTGCTTTGTTTAATTTTGGTTTTAATTTGTAACTTTGCCCAATGCCTCTGATGTGTTTTATTTGCTACCCTTCTCTGTCATGAGGACAATGTCCTCCCCTTCATGTGGTCCCTCACAGAGAAGGTGTAAGAATAACAGTATAAACACAAAGGCTACTCATGAAACACATGATACAAATGGAGACCTGGAAATCAAGTCATTTTAGTGCTGCTCCCAGGGCTGATAAGAATTCCCTCATGTGATGTCAGGCAAGTCACAAACACAAAAAAATTTTAAACTCAGATATCACCTGAAGTTACCCCTATAGCCAAACTTTGCAGTATTTGTTTCATCAGCCTCACACCATTACTTGCAATCCATCTGTCTATTTTATTGCTTTGTATAAAGACTTCTAAAGGTATTTCACTACCACCATCATAGTCAAAATATAATGGACAGGAAATCCATCTGTGCACCAGAAAGAAGAGAAAATAGCAATTATCAGAGTGTACTGTCCAGCTTAATCCCCTGGTTTATTTAACAGTACAAGGTACTTGGTAGGACGAAACTCCTGCAGTCCTAACATTGAAGTATCAGCTGATCTGTAGCCTTTTCACATTTTAACTAGCTCTGCAAAATGTTTGTTTCAAACCTTTTTTCCTTCTTTTTGGAAGCTGGCTCCTGGAAACAGCTGTGAATAAGGATGATAAAACAATTCAGCTCAACTGCCTATACCTTGAGGAAGGAGTTCCTCTGTTTTTTTCGGAGTAGTCAACAAATATATAGTTTCTCAGCCATATTAACACAGAAAATGCATTTAAGAAATAAGACTGAAAAGCTTATCTCAGAAAAAAATATATTTTAAAACAATATCATGTATAACCCAAAGTTATATGTATTGTATATACACCATATTCTAGAAAACAAGCCACTTTGCTCTATACAAAATTATTTTTTCTTTAATGACAGGAGCATACAAAAAGCTATGACAACCATAATATATTTGAGACTGTCTAAATGAATGTTTAATTCTGCATTTGATGCTGCAAATAATTAGTCTGCTATAGACAACCATTGCCTTTAATGGTGAGAAGTATGTACCATAGGGGTATATTTTTGAAAGAAATGAAGCTACCTAGGCCGTAATAGTTGGTACTGTAAGGATTCTTTTGCAAAATATTAGCTACTGTTAGTCAATATTTGAAGCTCTGAAATATGCAAACAAAAGTTTAAACTAGTCTTCCTTCGTTATCTGCATTATAACCCCGCAGAATAAGCAGCTTGACATAGTTCCAAGGGACTGAGTACCACATATATTTGTACATGCTATATTTCTGCTCCCATGAAAAGCTGGTTGTCAACTGGATTTTTCATTTCCACAGAAGGACTTGGCAAAATAGTAATAAAAGGATTTGAGCAAAATACAGTTAAAAACTGTAAGTGAAGTGACTTAAGTAACAAAGTCTTTCAGCTGAAAATGAAAACATTTTTATGTGAAATTACTGCCTTTGTGTACCAAGAAAGGTGTTGTTTTGGTGTCCCACACCTCAGTTTTCCTTGAGATGTTGGCATACAATGATGAATGGGAACACCTTGCTAGGACCCTGATGGGCAAATATTTTATTTTCTACACAAGACAGTCTTAATGGATTTTAATTTTTTTAAACTAGATATTCAGGGCTAGACCTGCTGTTTCTATTTAGCTGCTACTCAGTCTAAATAAGCCTGTGTAATCACTGAGAAACTGCGTTTGGAACAATAAAATACTAAGCCATGGCCTGAAGAAAGGAGGGTGTTTAATTTCAATTCCCCATGGAGCAACACGAAAACATCCACACAAGACCCACCACAACTGATGAACTTTAAAGTAAGCATTGATATCGAACAATCCCTACCCATTTTGTAGTAGCAGGAGATGAAGGCTGGAACCAGCCATCCCAAGTACCCCACCAGACAAACTCCTGTAAGCCATGGCTGAGGCACACCCCTAGAGCTGGCTGGAAATATTTGCACCATGTCTGCTTGGGCTACTGCTGTTCCATGATAACCAAAGTGCCAAATCAACATACGAGTGTCAGAAATTTATTAAAAGCATGGAGTAAAATGCCACCTGAATGTAGAGTTACAGAGGAGTATCTGCACACATGCCACTCTACATAACCAAACGCATTTGTTATTTTGTATATAATATGATGACCATTTGTATATAGTAGATGAACATTTTTATCCCTTCGATTACACATCCCTTCACTAGCAGAGACCAATGCACAAACTTGGTTCCAACATGTTGCACCATATACCCTTTTATTCTGTACTATGGAAGCGTTTTTTCTGTAATGTTAATTGCAGCATTTATCTCTCAGTTATTCCCTCTGAGGCGTGTCAGTATGATAGCTTATGTTACATTTACAGAAAATTACTATCTCTGCGCTGTCTCAGATTTCTGATGATCCTCAATTAATAGCTGGGGCTATAATGCTGAGGATCCTGTAGGATCAGCTTTGTGGCATGTATCATATTGATTGCGTGACGTATAAAATAACAAACTCTCAACATCCTGTCACAGCGTGTCCATGTACCTGCACCAAACATGCCCTGAACGAGGCGGGGAACAGTCTCTGTTTTTGTTGTTTCAAGGGCCTGCACAGACAGAAAAAGGAAATCTGTAATAGCACATTACTACTGAAATGTTGTTTTTATTGTTCATTATCCGAATTTGACCTTTGATGGTAACTTTTCCCCAGGAAACAGACGGTGAGCCCTCTGAAGAAGACGCTTTACAGCCCGGCCGCAATATTGTTGCTGCAGGCTATGCCCTGTATGGCAGTGCCACGCTGGTTGCCCTCTCCACAGGGCAAGGAGTGGACTGCTTCATGCTCGATCCGGTACAGTCATGGTGTCAATCACATTGCCACTGTCTTTTAGAGCTCTCCGTGCTTGGTTTTACTTGTTTTCGTTAATCTTTGTCTCTGTAATCTATGCACTTTATGCAATTCTTTTTTCCATGTCCTGGAGCATCCCACCTTCTTTTTACAAGTATTTAATAATATATGAGCATGCTGGTTGTTATACCTGCTTGGTTTTTTCCTACTCAATAGAAGTGAAATTCTCAGTTAAGTGTTTGAAACCCTCTTCATTCAAACCAACACTTAAGAAAATTCAATTTGTACAGTGTCTTTGTCTTCACTTAAAGGAGTCTGTGTTTATTTTATTCTTGATTTTTCTGTCTGAATAAGAACACCAGCATGTTCACTGTTTAGCCTGGGGCAAGGACCATTTTTTTGATAGCTCAAGCCAAGTGATGTTTCATTTCCTGAGTGCAGTAGAGTTCTATGGCTGTCACCTAAGGTGCATACCAAAAAGTTTGCAAAAGCACAGCAATGTACAATTGAACATGTGCCACCCTTCAGTGCCCAGGAACACGAGTGTTACTGTGGGAATGCAGGAAGATCATTCATTTGTAAAGCCAGAATTAGATGTGGGGAATAACATAGTGTTATTTTTTATGGTTTTGTGGGGTTTTTTTTAATAAAAAGATGAATTATTACCAAAACTTCTTGTAACCTTTGTAAATAGTCTCATTCCAAGTGGAAAGAACTGGGAGATGAACTGCTCTGCTTGAGACAGAGAAAGAGAAGGTGGAAGTTGAAATCAAACTGCAGACAGCAACACATGGGTGTAGCTGACCACATTCACTTTAAGATATTTAGACAAGACAGGCAAGAAGAGTTCAAAAATCAGCGTCATTTCTTAATTTGCAGCCTTATGATTTGAGGACAGAGATTCATGATCCATCAGCTTTCAGGGCTGATTGGTGTTCTTTTGATACTCTATCCCAATTCTCTTTTGTTTATAGTACTGATGTGACAAGTTTTTCATTAATTTAATGTAAATTCTCTGCTTTCTGCTCTTTTTGACATATTGTGAGGTTTTACACTAGACTGGTGCTGAAAGGATCAAGCTGTGCTAGCATTTCTGCCATGTCTAGTGTGACAAATGTTACAGAAAGTCAACCATATTTTCTGCTGCCTGCTAATACTTCATTTATCCTGTCCTGCAGGGTCTTGGCGAATTTATTTTGGTGGACAGAGATGTTAAAATCAAGAAGAAGGGGAAGGTATACAGTCTCAATGAAGGTTATGCAAAGTATTTTGATCCTGCAATGACAGAATATTTGCAAAAGAAGAAATTCCCTGAGGTAAGAAAATACTAGCACTGTACTCAATGTACCGTGCACTGGCAAGCACTGCATTCCATGCAGTCCTGGCTGATGGAAAAGGATTTGAAGGTCTTCCTGAGTTCAGACCCATGTAACCCTTTCATACTAGGTCCATTTTGGATATGCATGTAATGAAGCTTTTTAGTTTTGGCATCCTGACATCTTTTATAATGTAGACTTCGGTAAATAAAATCATAGCTTGTTTGTGTGAAGGGAAATGTGCTGAAGAACTAGATCTTTCAACAAAGTTCTGGAAATGTGCACGCCAAATTTGGGGATACCCTCATTTTCTAGCTTTATCTGAATATGCAGTTCAGTCATATGTGCAGCTGAATATTCAGGGTTATATTCCATGTGCTGCCCAGAAGGTGTTTGCAGGAATCTGGGTGGCATCACCTTCTCCTTCCTGTACCCTCTTGCATCTGAAAAATGCAGTATTGTTCTTGCACGGTCTACTCGCATCATATAGAGCATGAACCAACCCTACAGACTGGGGGGAAAACCTAAACAAATGGTGAGAGGCACAATATTACTATATTTGGTGGTTAAAAGAGAGACATCCCATGTCTGATGAACTTTATTGGAGACAGACATCCCATGTCTGATAAACTTCCTTGGATAAATACAGTTTGGTATTAACTTATCAATGCTAGGAGGACAAAACACAAGCACTCAATGTGGAAAGCTGGAATCTCTCTAGAAAGTGTGGCTATGAAGAGTAATTCACAATGAAATATGGGGATGTGGATCAACTTAGGAGTTAATTTGGTCAGGAAACTGTTTTTAAAGTTCTTCCTATTAAAAAAAATATCAGATTTTTTTAAAATTATCAGTTGTCAAGGATACTTGCAATATGGTTTGTGTCAAATAAATGGATTCAGTAAAAACCTCACAGTGTGGTAAAAGGGAAATATAGTAAGTAAGCATTTAAACTATGGTCCCATGATAAGCTCCTCCTACTGGGCTAAAAGATGTGGATTTACTGTATCAGCTATAGCTGCAAGACTACTGACTGAACATCAAACCCTCCTTTTCATATTACCCAGACTGTAGATACAGAGAGTGTCACATCACAGCATTCTAAATATATTAACTTTGAATAGTTGAGATTGTTTTGAGACTTCAAAGTCTTCATTCAGTTCAGCTGTGAGAGAAGCAGAAGCCCATGTCACAACTTTCATACTTCCTGAAACCTAATCCAGCTGGGAAAGTGAAGAACATCTGTGCTTCTCATTCTGCTGACGTTATACCAGGCTATGTACTCAGTATAATGCACTAAGACTGGATTTATTAATTTGTGCTTTTGCAAACCACCAAAAAGTTGTTTAAAGTAAAACTCTTAAACAAATGCATCAACCCCAGGCAACTAGGAGAAGACTGAAGAGATTTCAAACTCTGTGGAAAGACCAGACAGAGGTATTTCCCCAAAGGATCAATGAGGACTGCTCTATCATGTGGCTCACTAAATCCTTAAGTTAGGACACACCGGAAAAAACTCATTTGAAAACACTATTTCATCTCAAATCTGTGCATCATTTGATGAAAACCTATTGAAATTGTGGTCTAACACAACAGAAGTTGACAGATATTTTTGTTGCTTTAAAGCAAGCAGCACAAAATGCATGGGTTATTTGGGGCACAGGAAATCTTCTCAGTTGTGCTGAACTATCACACGTTTTGCTGCTCTGAGATGTACAGCTGTCTGCATGACAAGGGCTGAGGCACAAATGTTATGGCCACAAAGCACAAGGAAGTGCCCTGCTTGTTATGAACCTTGTTATGAGTTTTGGAAACAGCATAACCCAGTTCCTTGATTTGGAAAGGACATTGTAGTTGCATTGTGGGGAGGGCTAGAGAGAAAAGGTTTTGCCATTTCTCCATAGCATGAAACGTGCTTTGTGCATCTGTAAGCCTAACCAGCTACAGCCACACTGGTGATGTTCCCACCTTCCCTACAGGACCCAGCTGGAGATTTTCACCATTTCGGTCTTTGTCCTCTTCTCTCCAGTATGCAGAAGGGTGGTGAGGGTTTCTGCTGGATATCCCCTGCCTGTCACTTGAGGAGGAACTGATGTGTGGGCATGGAGGAGCACCTTCTTATTTAGGCAGATCATTCATGGCCACCAGAAGCCAAGGGACCAGTTTTAGCTATTTGTCACTCTTTCTGATTTTTCTTCCTTAGATCTTACCTCTATGAACTCCTTTCTGTGGTTCTTGGTCAACATGCTGTTCAGATGACTCTCTGACATTGCCCCAAAAAAATGAAAAGTTAAAAATAAAACAGGGAAACAGAAGTACAACGTTGTCTACAACATGTCCTATGTCATTGTCATTAGCGACAAAACACTAAAAATCAACCATTTATGAGAAGAAAAGAGATTTCCCCTTACTATCTAACAGCAGTGTTCCAGATCAGTTCGGACACTTTGGATACAAAGCCTCATTGACCTTCAAAGTTTCTTGTGGATCACCATTTACCTAAGGCATCAATTCTGAATAAAAATCACCAGAAAAAATGCTGATGTTCTGCAGGCCAGACCTAAGCCTCCTACTACTACCATGTAGTGAGAAGCATATGTCTAACCACATCTCTTCTGGTACGAGAGTGAAGCTACTTTTTTATTAAGCATGACAAAATCACACTGCTGCCTAACCAGTTTGAAGAGCAAACTTCTCTTTGCAAAGTTTCCTCCAGTCTGCAATGCTTAGTGGGCGCTGCTGGGCCAGAAACTGTCTCTGCACAAATTTCACTGTAACTCCTCCCCAAAATGGGTTACTTCTCCCCAGAATGGATTCTTTCTCCCATAATGGCTGCAAGGCTCCCTGGCACTGGTTCACCCATGACAGAATTTGAAACACCCTGTGGACATTGTCACATTTTGCTATGACACTTACTTTTGTCTTTGCTTCCTACAGTCAGGCACAAGAGAAGTGGAGTCTCATCACAGCTTGCTGATGATGAGAGCTACGCAATTGAGACTCTCTGGTTAAGAGTTTGTCTCAGCAATGCCTTTGAAAACTTGCCCTCAACAGCACATTTCACTATGAAGCAATTCTTCTGTCAACTAGCCAAACTGTGTCCGAGTGATACAAAAAAGAAGTAAAACCACTATTCTTCTATCACCACATCTGTATGTGGAATAAGGGATGCAGGGTGTTGCTGTTGTAGTCTGTAGAAAAAAATTCTTACCCTGCCCCCCACCCAAGTCATCATATTTATATAAGAAAAACCTGGTCTTGTTCTGCTGTGGAAGAACAGGGCTGTCAGAAAACAGTAGAAGAAAGAAATGAAAAATTGACTTGTATCAGAACGTGAAGAAAAAAAAAATCCCTATTTTTTAGGGACCTATCTGTTATGAATAATTTTTGTTCATTTGCATCAAGCAAAAAAAAAAAAAAGAAGCAGAAGAAGTAAAATGAAGAGTAGCCACAAGTTTACTCAAACACCATGGACGCTGACCAGGAGAACATGAAGGTTCTCCAATTCTTTCACTGGCATCAACTAAACAATCAGAAGTGCTTATTGAGCAAACACAGAGCTTGGCATTACTGAAGACTTGGGATGAACCTGTCTAGCATTCATGCTCTATTATTTTGTTTGAGAAGAATGCCTGGGCAATATGCCAATATGCATGCAACACCTATTAACTTTCTCATCTGTAAAAAAAGTGCACAGGCACCAAAACTGGAGAAACAATAAATAACATTTCACTAACTAAAATGAGTATTTATTCTTCCCATGCAGACAGCTGTATGCTAAAGGAAGTAAAAATTTCATTTCAGTATGCGGTTCAAGTGATAACCTTATCAGAATGGAGGAATTTATCTTCTGTATTTTTCTCAGCACAGTCTCAGCACTGTGTCTCTAGCTGGTGAATATCTATCCAGGTAAGAAGCAACGAAAATTGACAGTGGCATCTCATCAGCTTAGAATATCCTGAGTCGGAAGGGAACCCACATAGCATCCTTCCCACAACAGTGTCCATGTACACACAAATTATGTAAATAATTTGCAGGTGAATAGGAAGTCTAGCACATTTCAAACCTGTCAGATGATTGTACACAGGTGGCTCAGCTGTGCAGTTCGTGGTCACTAAATTTTATACCTTTAAATCTAATTTTACAGAGTCCTTATTTGATAATGTCATAGAAGCAATCCTTAGCAGTCTGGTTCAGGGACTGCTTGTTAATATGTTCTGGCTTTTCTTAATATTCAACAAACTGTTCTTAAGACTCAGTTCATTACCTTTTAAAACCAAAAAAGAAAGTTCTTCTTTTTGTTGTATTTTTAAGGGTAATTTGAGACTATAATCACATCTTTCCCAGACTTTAACTGAAAACTCACATTTGTCTCTCTTTAATACCTCTTAAGGTGTTTGGTTTTTCCTGATGTCAGATTTTAACAATTGCAAAGTTACAAGTACAACAGCTGTGAGATGGAGAAGCTATCATTTGAAGCCTAAATATGCATTTATTTGGGCATAAGCCATTAAAAACAAGAGAGCAAATACTTAAAACCTTTGTTCACTTGTGTCTACAATTAATAGGACCAGATTTAAACAAAAATAAATGTAAAAGCTCTAGGCTGTGTCTTATCCATCTGTCTTTCATAGTTTCTATTGTTTTCTTCTGAATTTTTAATAGTTCTTCTAATGTGTACAACACAAATCATAAAAACCAACATATATACAGTTGAACAAGGGTTATTACACAGCCTGCAATAGGTCTCTTTTCCAATTTTATCATCAGCTATATAAAAAATCCAAGTCTTATGTTTAGCAGCAAAGAACTTCCTAGTACTCTGTTGCTTTATAATGTGTAATTTCATGAGATCTTTTCCCATTTTAATAGAGTAATTATCAATACTTCACAATCATATTGAACAATTTGAAAAAATTATCTCAAAATACAATTATGTTTTTCTCTATTTTCCTTCCAGTTGTAGATTTTTTTCCCCAGCCAACCTTATGATTTTGCTGGGAAAGATGACTAACTTGTGGTGTCTGAAAGTCTTGGTCATTGCTGAACAAGTTCTCTATGTATTTTTCTAGATCTAGTATCAGTACAGGATGAGCTTTGTAGAAAGTACTAAGATCTTTTATTAGAAAATGATCCAGACAGAAAAAAAACCCCTGAGATCTTTTCAGACTTTCAGCATTGTAATACAAAACATGTATGTGTATTAAATATTAATGAAGTTCAGTCTCTAGAAATGTTCTGGGAAGATGAAAATTCCTCCTCAGCTTTATTGAAGACAGATTGAGAGATATGCAAAGACCAGCAAAATTCTTCTCTTAAAAAGATTTGCTTCAGTTTACATCTGTATTTTGTATCTCCCCTTCATAAAAGTATGGTGACATATTTCTTGAGTGGAGTTTATTTGGTCTACTCTATGTAGTTCTATTTGTTCAAGACACCTTGTTTATCTTCTATATTTCCTAACCATTTCTATGACCAGCAGACCTGAGACTTCTTGATTGCTCTTGCTAAAATGACCTGTCCTTCAACAATACCAATTTCTATGCTGACAGCAAGGAAAATTGTGTTCATGAATAAATTGCTATCTCCCAAACTAAGCTGCAGAATGAATGCTATGACCAATTTCACCACTTGACAAAACAGCTAGAAGGTAAAAGTCAGAGTCCTCTTGGAACCATCTGGACATGTAGTGGAGTGACACCCCTCCTCATGCTCTGGCTTAGGAACCAGTGAAAGATCAAAAATTAAATTATTTTCACCTTGTTCTGATAAGGTGAAGATGTTTTCAGTCCCTCCGTTTTTCACAGGCTGGGGTTTAATTTCAAATTGTGCACTCAAATTACAGGCACTCGGGTTTGCACACTGTAAATGTAGCTCTTCAAAACTCTTATCTTTGAACCCTGTAGACGATCACATCTGACAAAAGGCTGAGCTTAGGGCTGATTTCGGTATTTGCAGTATAAGCAGCCATTGATTTAAGCAGCTTTGATTCCTGTTTCATAGCAAAATTACATTTTGCCACGTTACTAGTTGCCTAGCCTGGTAAATACAGTGCTTTACTCTATGTTTTTCAGGATGGCAGTTCCCCATACGGTGCCAGGTATGTGGGCTCCATGGTAGCTGATGTTCACCGTACATTGATGTATGGTGGGATCTTCATGTATCCTGCTAATCAGAAGAGTCCTAAAGGAAAGGTATATATTTTTAATTCCTTTCTGGTGAACTTAGCCAACCTAATACCTCTGGTATTACCAGAGCAATAGTTTAGATAAATAAACAAATAATTTGCGGAAAAAATTATTTACGAAAATGATGGTCAGCAACTGAATTTAGGAAAGAAATTCAGGCAATTGCCAATTTAGGCCAGAAATCTTCCTCTGCACTTTTATATTATGAAATACTCAAGTGGTTTTCACTGCAACCAATGACTACAATTTTTCTAAAGGTAATATTTCAGTACCATAGAAACCCACTGAGACACGTATGCATAGCTGGCAGATACAACACAGATCTAAGGAAAACCTCTGCACTTTAAACTGGCAACTAGATTTATCCCACCAGCTGAAAGATACTAGAAAAAAAGGTTTTCCTACTTTATGTTTCCAAAGGACACTAAGCTTATATCACCAGCTCAGCAAACCTGGGCTTCTACTACCTGATCAGAAAAGATGATAACAGTGGGAGGTGGGTTTCATGCAGTATTTTAGGAAAATATGACTTCCCATTTGGACACTGGTACTAAATGCACCATGACAATGCAGTGCAATGCAATGCAGTCAGTCTTTGAAACTGATGGGCCATGGACCATTGTCAACCTCAACTTCTCTCCTGCAGCATCAGATACTCTTATTATGAACTTTCTAGATAAATATGTTTCAAGAGACCTAGTCATACAGCTGATCTGTGGACCAACAGTAACCTGCAGGCCATCCTTAGGAAATCATTGGCTCAGTACATAATAGGTTAGACACGGTGTTCTGACTCCAAGAATACATTCTTTCCTGATCTACACCATACTTAAAACCTTCTATTCCAATTTTTTTTTGCACTCACGGCTGGTACCTGAAGGAATCTTCCCCATCTCCCATACAGGTCTCAGAATATCCTAATGTCTACAGTCTTTAGGGAGAGAGGACTACTGGTTCCATCATAGTGAGCTTGTATTTACCAAAATAGCAGCAGATCCAAATGGTCTTCAAAGCAAAAACAGGAAAACAATTATCTTCAACATATGCAACCAAAAATGTCTGCATGTTTGCCCAGGCAAAAATGATTTAAATTTTTGGATCAGCATCCCCTGGAAAAAACACCACCCCAAAAGGCACTCACTAAATGATGTGGATCTGTTTGTACATACGAGAAAGGGACAAAAAAGGAATTTGCTGTGTGTGAAAAGAGTGGGTTTGCTGACTGGCCTCTTCAAATTAAACTCTTTGTTTTGAAATCTGTACTAAACCATTGTTGAAAAGAGAGAATAAGAAACAGGACAAAAGAACAAAGGAACAAAGTACTTACATAACTTTATAGAAATAAAGGTTTCCACAGGAGTTAACCCACATTTATTATTCGATTCACCTGGCTTGAACTGCCATGGTAAAAAGACTAATAGAAGAAGCAAAGCATGCTATCATTACAGATAAGTTTTCTTTCCATCTCAGCGCAGGTATATGTAGTTCTTTTCACATATATATTTTCTAATTGGAGAAATAATACTCCTGTGGTAAGTGCCCTGATCATCTTTGCCCTGAAAGACAGTCTATGCACTTGTTTAGAGAGCTGTAAAGAATCAAATGTCACTGGAATTGATCAAAAGTCTTTAGAGTAAATGCAAATTACATGGATGTAGGCCCTAAAATATACAGATCCTTCCTTAAGTTAAAGAAAGAAAACCAAATGCCCAATAAACACTACAGGACAAGACAACAAATAAATCTTCTTTTCAAATGATATATTTTGAATAACATTTTTTTATAAACTTCAGGCTTATAGTTCCTATTAGGTAAAAATGTTAAGCCTATCTGAGGACAGAGCCCATATGAAGATCCCTAAGTACAATTGCACTGCTACCTGAAGAAAAACTGCTTTCCTCAAGTTGCATAGTCACAGCTTAGCAACAAGAAACTTGAAATGTGGTTGCCTGGTGGTACCACTGCTCTTTGCTGGCTCATGATCTTCCAGAACTGGGCCAAGCAATAGGAAGAAGAGCGAAAGATATTGGTCCTATGTTGCCTCAGACGTGGAGTCCTTGTACCAGAAGTAGCACTTCAGTTGGCTTTAAAGATAAGAAAGAAGGTAATATAGTGCTACTTAAGTTGTGGTATGTCATGGTTTTATTGCAGGGTGCTAAAGGCATGATGGGTAGTGAAGTCCTGTGTTCAACCCATTTCTCTGTCTCTATATACAGTAGCATTCTGTCACACTTCCTTTTTCCCAGAAAACATTCCCTCTTTTGTACTTGTCGAGTCGTTTAAACAAAATATGTGCTAATATTGTTTGTACACGAGCACTTCACAGATAAGCCTACAGAAATAATATTTATTCAGAACTGACCAACTATCATCGATGTTCATTTAAACACAGCAACTTTTGGCATATGTCCTAAATAAGTTTGCATTCCACTGGAGCACACTAACTCCAAGAGGTAACATTTTAAAAAAATGTAAACAGATATCAGGGTTAAAACAAAAAGGGTAATTTTGCCTTTAATAAATAATTGCAGCTCCTTCTGAAGCCACTATCTGGATAAGTTCAGGCCACTAATATCTATCCACATTTCTGAAGAGAAGCAATAGAACATTTGAAACTGGGAGCATCAAGTTTCAAACTCCAAAATATCCTGACTAAACATAACATGATTCTCCCAAGCTCTGAGTTAACACATAAAGGCTCCATATGAGAAGATATTTTGGCTTTTCTTTCCCAGTACTGCTAGCTTAGCTGGCTTAACTGTTTTGCTGATGCCCGTGGGACACCCACTTGTGACATTTTTGACAAAATACAGCTTCACTGGTGCTGCACATCTGTATGCCAGCTTGGAAATGATAGTGGTGATGCCCGGATGTAAGGTCAGTGCACTGTTCCTCCAAAAAGAAGGCTTTAGGAAAGGTGAGAAGAGCAGGAAGGAGGGGCTCTCTGAAAGACATTGCTACTTAGGTCAACTGAAGTTTGGTACAAAATTTTCTAAAATGACAAAAGGAATGCTAAGGTTTGGCAAGTCCTTTGAAATATTTTTTCCCCAAAGGCAATCATGTGTTTTCTCTTTCTTTCTAGCTCCGACTCCTCTACGAATGCAACCCTATGGCTTTCATCATGGAGCAGGCAGGTGGGATGGCAACTACAGGGACCGAAGCAGTGTTGGATGTGAAACCTGAGAATATTCACCAGAGAGTTCCTCTTATACTTGGCTCTCCAGATGATGTGCAAGAATACCTTGCTTGTGTACAGAAACACCAGAAGAGCAGCTAAAGACTTTTCACATCAGATCTTGCTTGTCCATTTTCAGTCTCCAAGAAAAGCTTTACTTTTCAAAATGGTGGATTCTAGCATTTACCACCAATCTCTCAGTGAAAGTCCCAGTTTACCAGAACAGGAAAAATAGTGAGATTTTGTTTCTCCTTGCAGGCAAGTGTAAAAATACTTTAATTCTGATTTATTCAGGGCAAGTGCAAAGACAGAGTCACGACAAACAGAAACTACTTACCTTATATAATATTGACAAAAGAAAGTGAATTGTGTCAGTATCCCCATTTTATCTGGAGCTTTACATCTGACATTACATGGATGGCATTGTCTGGGACAGGATTTCCACATCAATATTTGCAATGTCATTATCTGGATTTTCTGTCAGAGGCTTTCTTGCAGATGCTTTTCATCTTGACAGCCCTAAGAGCAGCAGAAGTCTCATGCTGTCTGAAACAATCTTTTTGAGCTTTTTGAATTACATATATTTTGGATAATTAATAGAGATGAAAAGGCTGCAGTGTTGCCCGGCTATTTCATTTCTCATAAGAACAGGAAATACCATGTGTTATTTACACACACCTTTCAAAGCATAAATTACAATAAACCATTGCTATGGATGTGACACCCAAATCATGCCCATTCTGTTGATCCATTGTCCTCTGCATTGTCCTCTAATCCATTGTCCTATGCAATAGGATACAAAGACACTGTTATACCTCCATTTTCTCTTACTTTGAAAGGTTCTTGTTTCAGATTGAAGCTTGCCCTTTGACACATTATATTGCCATCCTAGTCACTGTGTAGAAGGGAACACCCAAGTTTTGTGGATGCTTGTGGTCAAAGGGAACAACAAAAGTCAGATGGTCTGCAGAAGCTTACAAAACTTTATTAGTAAATTCCACACTTGCTATAAGAATTGATACAAGTTAGTCCCTGATCTCCTACAATAAGCACACAGCAGTGGGGTTTGGATAAAGAGGTAGGGCAAAAGGGGAGAGAGTGGCAGGGAGAGAGAGAGAGAATGAGAGAGAGAGACAGAGAGAGGTGATTTAAAGACGAGGGGGAAGGCAAGAAAGACACAGAGAGAGAGTCCTGGTTCCAGCATGGCTCCAGCTGATGGGGAGTCCAGGGACAGGGGATGCACATGTGCCTGGGTTTTGTGAGGATACTTTTTTCCCCTGCCATGAAGACAACTTTCTCATTTTCTTATACAAATTAGTTAACATGCACAGTCAGTTCTTTCAGACCTTTCTGGAAATGGGTCAGAGGGCTTCAGGGGTCTTGGGTGGTCTTGATCCCTCCCTATAGTCCATGCATGGCTCCTTCTCAGTCCCATTTCTATGCTTGCACTGTGTTGTCCTTATCTCTAAGAGTTACAACAAGGATGTTTGTCCTGGAAAAATGCTGCCCTACTTCTGTATGGCCACCTTCTCCAGCCACACCCTGTTCTTTCTCACAGTGTGTGTTACCAACAATCACTGGTTGTTATTATCAACAATCCTTGGTTGGCTCCACATCTATCTGGTTATTGCTGTTTGACACATACACATTAGCCCTTCGTCTTAGGGAGTCAGGATCCTGTGTGACCTTCCTGACAGCCACCTTTGACCTCTTCAAAGACCTACTTGTAAGAATCTCATGGGATGAGGCTCTAGAAGATAAGGAGGTCCAAGAGAGCTGGTCAATATTCAAGTATCACTTCCTCCAAGCTCAAGATCAGTGTAACCCTATGAGCAGGAAATCAGGCATAGGGGACAGTAGATCTGCATGAATGAGCAGAGAGTCTCTAGGAAGAAATTTCTGGGATGTGAAAACAGAGCCAGGGCCTGTGGGAGGACTATCCGAACATCATCAGAGTACGCAGGGATGAGACGAGGAAGACCAAGGCCCACTTGGCATTGAATCTGGCGAGGGAAACTTAAAGGCCTTCTACAAGTACATCAGCAGCAAAAGGAAGATTGGGAAAATGTGGGTCTACTGCTGAATCAGAGGGGTGTCCTGGTGATGGAAGACACAGAGAAGGCAGAATTACTGAATGCCTTCTTTGTCTCAGTCTTTAGTGGTGAGGCCAGCCCTCAGGAGTCCCAGACCTCAGAGACAAGAGAGGAAGGCTGGAGAAAGGAAGACTTCGCCTTGGTCACAGAGGGTTGGCTTAGAGATCAGCTAGAGAAACTTAACACCCATAAATCCATGGGATCTGATGGGATGCACCCATGGGTACCCAGGAAGCTGGCAGATGTTGCTAAGCCAACCTCCATTATCTGTGCAAAAGCATGGAGAAAAGGAGAGGTGCCCGATGACTGGAGGAAAGTCAACATTACTGCCATCTCCAAAAACGACAGGAAGAAGGACCTGGGAAGATACATCCCACCAGCCTCACCTCCATACCTGGAAAAGGAATGGAACAGTACATTCTGGAGGTCCTGCTCAGGCATGTAGAGGACAATAAGGTCATTGGGAGTAGTCACCATGAATTCACCAAGGGGAACTCATGCTTGATTGATCTGATAAACTTCTGTGGTGGCATGGCAGGATGGGTCAGTGAGGGGAGAACTCCGCCTTGACTTCAGCAAGGCGTTTGACACTGTCTCCCATAACATCCTCACAGGTAAGCTCAGGAAATGTGGGTTAGAGGAACAGAGAGTGAGGTGGATTGAGAACTGGCTGAATGGCAGAGCAGAACCCCCCTGGAGACCAGCAGCCAGTGGCATTCTCTGGGATCAATACTGGAACCAGTCTTGTTCAAGTTGTCTATCAATAACCCAGATGAAGGGATAGAATGTACCCTCAGCAAGTTTGCTGATGGCACTAAACTGAGGGAGTGGCTGATCCACCTGAAGGCTCTGCTGGGACCTCGACAGGCTGGAGAATTGGGCAGAGGGAAACTTAATGAGTCCAACAAGGGCAGGCGTCAGGTCCTGCACCTGGGGAGGAACAGCCCCAAGTGCCAGCACAGGCCAGAGCAGCTCTGCAGAGAAGCAGCTGGGACTCTTGGTGGATCACAAGCTGGCCATGAGCTGGCAGTGCCCCTGTGGCCAGGAGGGCCAGGGGTATCCTGGGGTGCATCAGGAAGAGCATGGCCAGAGGCTGAGGGAGTTGCGCCTCTACTTGGCCCTGGTGAGGCCACACCTGGAGTGCTGTGTGCAGTTCTGGGCTCCTCAGTAAAAGAGAGACAAGGAGCTGCTGGAGAGGGTCCAGCAGAGGGTCACAAAGATAATTCGGGGTCTGGAGCATCTCTCTTATGAGGAGAGACTGCAGGAGCTGGGCCTGTTTAGTCTGGAGAAGAAAAGACTGAGAGCAGATCTCATTAACACATATAAATATCTCAAAGGTGGATGCCAAGAGGATGGTGCCAGACTTTTTTCAGTGGTGCCCAGTGACAGGATGAGGACCAATGGCCATAAACTAAAACACAGGAAGTTCCACCTCAGCATGAGGAAGAATTTCTTTACACTGAAGGTGGCAGAGCACTGGAACAGGCTGTCCTGGAGTCTTCCTCAGTGAAGACATTCAAAACGCATTTGAACAGGTTCCTGTGTAACTTGCTGTAGCTGACTGTGCCTTGGAAGGGGGGTTGGACTGGATGATCTCCAGAGGTTCCTTCCAACCCTAATGATTCTGTGATTCTGACACTTCTAGGCTTCTATAGCCATCCATCCTATAGGTGCTCTGGCGCTAGATCTCAGACTTGATACTGCCTAAGGAGATCAGAAATCCACTGTGAGACTAGCAGTCATTGACTAATGAGAGCAAAAATTAGCAATTAAAAGAAATGTGTGATTACGTTAAGTGATAAGGATGTGAAAACTGGGCTTTAGGTAACTTTAAGTATTAGACCCTCCTGTCTAACCCCCTTTATAACTCTCCTGTCTCATTATATGAACTTTTTTTTATGCAACCTCCTTCATGTAAACAACTACTGCACCCTCTTCTCATTTTCACCCCTGATTTTCACACTCTCCACTGTGCTGGTTCAAAACTTTATTAAAAACACCCTGTGAATTACATTAGGACACAGAAAGGAGTTAAGAATACTCCTGCCAAGAAAATCCAACAGTTATTTTTTAACTTACAAATGTGTTTTATTATTTCTAAAGAAGAGGCAGGCAGAACAAAAGCAGACAGAAAATTATTCAGGATGAGTATTTACCCTTAGTTATTGTTATCTGAGGGGTGAGGATGTGATTTCAGTGCTGTTTCAGGTATCAAAGCACTCTTTCTTCAGGTGTTTATCTGGCACTTTTTAAAGCTGTGACAACTGCCCAGGATCAGCAAGTACAGCCTGTACTTGTTTACTTTGTTCCTCAACACATGCTTCCCAAAGCTCTACTATCAACAGCAGAACACAAATAACACTTAAATCCTGGAGGCTGAAGAGGAAGCAGAAAAAAAAAATGGTTTAGGTAATAATAAAATCTTTTTACTGCATGATGGAATTGTGCATCCTGATTATGGAAACTAATAAATCAGTTTTCCTGTGGAAAAAAAATGTGCACAGAGTACATATACATACATATATATATATATATACCTTTTTTTTAGCCATATATACATATATAGTAATTCTCTCTCTCTCAGAGTCTCTATATAGGAACACAAATAGATGTTGATGTCACTAATTTATCGAGGAACTCCATTCCATTTTTTAAGTTGGAAATCTAAAACCAAGTGTAATTTGAAGCCAATCTAAGTAAGCTAACAATACTTGTTTTACATCAGAAGGATCACTGGTCGTGTTCCCAAGAGGCCAGGAGAGATGATATGGCAAGAAGAGATGTGGCATTCCTCAGCGTAACCACAGGGCCTCTAAAAACCACCACTTAGGGACATGCTGAAAGTTTGTTTTGCAGTGGGTGTACCCAGTCTAGCGGTTAAGATTTGTGCTCCTGCTGGCAGGATGTACACAGCTGCACACAGCAACGTGTCAGTCATTCAGTGCCCTACTTACTGTCAGCCTTACAGCACCCAGCTTGCCTTCATTCAAGCAGTTTCACAGCAAAGCCTGGATCTAATCCCACCAGCTATTTCCCCCACATTTTGTTTTTTTCCTCAGTTTGCACCAAAAGCACATATTAGTGGAGGGGCTAGTGCTGGGACACTGCTCTGACTAATAACTGCTGCTTGGCTGGCTGCTGACACTTAAATGAAAAGGCTCCTAGTTTGTGGGCTGCTGGGTGGCTGGTACTTACAAAGAGATCCATATCTGCTCTGTATAAACAACCCATACAGACCTCAAACAGATGAAAAAAGCAGCAACTTTAGTCAATGTGATTCAGTGGATGTTCTTTGCTGGAGTCCTGCTTCGATCTACCTCACCTACCTAAGTACTTGTACGTATTCTGCTACATGTAGCACAACCCTGCAACCACACCACTCCACAAAGTCCTTCTTAAAGGCTCGGGGTGAGTTTTAAAGTTTTCCTCTGCAGTGTGATACTCGTGCAGACCATTTCTGCAGAGCTCTTACACTAACTGTGGGGTGAGGGGACACCACCTATGAAGCCCTTGCAACACTGGGCCACAACTTCCTTCCATGGCCTCCCATCATGGTTTTGCAAGGTAACTGAGGGCTGCTGAGAAAGTAAGACACAGATTTTTATTTTTTTAATTTTTATTTTTTGATCAGACTATTTAGTGGCTGCAGCGGTGTGAAAGGGGACACACTGCAAGCTGCCATCAAGGCTGCTGAGAAAAGCAGGCAGTGTTCATTATGAAGGTGTCACTGCCTCCAGGTGCAGAAGTCAGCAATGCCTGATATTCCTCAGATACTCATCAGCATGATACAAAATTGAAAATACATAGAAACACCAAATACAGGAAAGAACAGACATAGGTGAACTAAATACTAGTTCACATATGTCTCTTTGTATCAGTATTCAATAACTTATTGGCATAAAATTATATATGAATAAATCAGTGCCCATTTGACTTCCTATTACTTTTGGAGAAAGATGCAGAAAGTATACTATTTTTACTGTACCAGGTATATATACATACATGACTGTTGTTAAAGCACTGGTTGTCAAACTTGTTGCCAAACATAATTCTTCTTTACAATTATTGGGAACATTTATACCTATTTCAGAAGTAAAAGAAAGGCAAACTACCTAAACCTAGTGGTGTCCAATAACACAAGAAAACACAGCAACCCCACCAGTCTCTAATAAACAAGCAGTTGTTCACAAATTACTTTGACTGGAAACTGAGTTAGTCTGAGCAGCCAGCCGCAGAGAGGTGGCCTTGTGACTGCAATCACAAGATGCGGGATCAGAGAACAGGTTGGGGCTGGCAGGCTTCCCACCAGTCCCGTGGCACCCTGGCTGCCTGTGCTGCTGCCCTGCCAGCCCAGCACTCTGAGGAGCTGATCCTGGACACTCTGCACTCTGAGGAGCTGATCCTGGACACTCTGCAGCAGAACCTCGCCCATCCTGAGAAAGCGAGGCAGCTGAAATGCAGATGCTCTTTGAAATGTAGGATCAAATGTGTCTGAGCATTTGTATCAAAAGTTGGTATTTTATTCTGTTTTGAACAAAACATAGACACGGGGAGTTTTGCTGGTTTTTTAATAAAGCCAACTCATATTTCTGGAAGAGCCAAGCAAGTTTTCTTCATTTATAAAATGCCAGCTAATTAGAGACAGAGAACAAGAAAGAGCTTTTAGCTTACATGGATTATACCACACAGATTCATTGTGAGAAAAGGGGGGCGGTGCCTATAGAAGAGGAGGTTTAATGAGAGGAAAGATGATAAAGTCAATAACTTCTGTGACACTGCAAGGGTAAAAGTATCTATTTTCCAGAGATATCCAGGGCCTAAAAGTGGGAATAGCAGAGAGTAAATGAACATTGAGATAGAGGATCTGCACACAGTTACCCAGAACACCTGAAGTTCTGGTGAGAACATTCCCTATGATTCAGGCTTCATGTCATCATGGACAGTGTTCATAAACCTCATGTATTGCTACCAAAAACACCTTTGGTGTTTGTTCCTAGCTTTTTGCAAATACAGATGTGGCTTCAGAAAACACAAAAACCTCAAACCAAGCATGTGATCTGATTCAAGTGAACTGATTTTAATACTTCATAGAGATAGGATTTTCCACTGTGATCTGCCCTGAGGAGGTTGCTTTCATCCGATGCAACGATTTGCATCATGGCTTTGCAAGACTCTGTTCATCAGGAGCCCAGCAACCTGTTTTCTGGTAGAAGCTTTTGTGGTTCTGACCATTGCACTCAGTGAAGGCAGTCTGGTGAGCCAGCTTGCAGAGGGTGCTGGCCAAGACAGCTATGTACTCCCACGTTAATAAACTAGAGTTTGGCCTAAGAATTGTTGTTAGCTGCTGAGCAGATCACCCCGTGAATTTTTCATGACTTACGAAGGGACACCTCTGAATGAGAAAATGTGCCCGCTCAGTTACTGGGCCAGCTGTGCTCAGGCTGGAAGCTCACGGCCAGCCTGATCCCAGCCTGGGCATGACCGCTCACGACGTCTCATCGATTCAGCAGACGCTCCAATGCGCCGTCCGCACATGCCCGGGAAAAAGAGGTCAGCTTCTCTCCACGCCCAGCTGCCACGGCGCCAGCCCTGTCATCCTGTGCACTGAGCAGCACAGCTCTGAGACACCGTACCGGGTGACACACCATCTGTCTTCTGCCCTTTTGATCACCAGGTTTCCTGTTTTGTTCCTGCGTGGACAATTTTCTCCCTCTTTTAACAACACAGCATGATTTATAATTCCAGTACAGAAAAAGGAGACAGCTCAAACAAAAGCAGGGAGGGTAGGTGGAAAGGGCCATGCAGACAAACATAGATCTTAAATTTAAACTCAATAGAAGAACACAAATGGGGACGTTTACGTTTAGCTTTTTTGAAGATATGGTGGGAGAAAACAAAGCCAAAGGGAGAGGCTAGCCTTCTTGCAAAATGCACACCCACAGCTGCTAATCAGTTGCCAGCCCTCTAGCAGGCAGCCCCACTGCTTTTGGCCTCCTTCCTCTCCTACTTTTTACCTCTGTGTCAGTTTAGATTAAACATTCAGTGTGGAGGAAGTTTCTTTTGCTCTCGGTTTGCAGAATTACTAACAAAAAGCGGCTATAAAGTTCGTAGAAATGTCTGGAAATACTGCTACAGAAATACCATTTCAAAAGTATTCTTGATGGGCATCCTGTGTACACATGGTTTGCTTCTGAAATGCTCCATTACATTGTAAGAGAAATGTGACAGAAATGTTCACAACAGCACTGAATCAGAAAACACAGGTCCTCTCCAATTCTTCCCATGACTAGCAAGCAACAAATAGCAACAAGGCAGCAGGATTTATTCTTAACCTTGGCACAAGGCATTGAAATTTCTATATGAACAGAGAGAGGAGTTTCTTTTAACTACAAGAGAGTATTATTATAAATCTCCAAAAGTCAATGCAATTTTATAACACAGCTGATGTTTCCAGTATATATTTCCTGTTCCAAAAAACCCTGCTGTCAGTTTATGCTTCATGCTTGAATGAGGAAAGCAATACTGCTAAACATGCTGAGCAGAAGGAATGTTAAGACAGCTATTGAGAAGAACTCGCAATCACAATTCTGGCATTGCTGTACTATTATGGTAAAAGATTGTGCTATGTGGTTTCTTTTTTGGTGTGTGGGTTGGTTTTTTTTTTGGGGGGGGGGGGCGGGGCTGTTGCTGTATCTAGCAAAAATGGGTACCTGCACACACAGCAATTGGTTTAAGAGTTTTGTGGGCAGCCCTATCTAGGGGTGGTTTTGTGCCTTGTTACCAGCAGCATAAACTGATAAATTACAGAGATATGCTTAGAAGTACCCTTCCTTTGTGGGAAAAAAACACCTGACTTGGCAGCTCTGAAGCCACCTCATTTGACCTTTGGTTTCAAGCACAATCAAATGTCTTCCAAGACATGCTACAGCCTCAAGGGGTTCTCAACAGCCCGTTTCAGCATCAACTTCTCAGACACCCTAAGCCAGTTTGACTGTCTAGTAGCCCAGCATTTATTTTAAACAGTTCTGTGGCATGGCATGCATGCTGTGCAGGAAGCTTTCACAAGTAATTAAAAAAAAAAAAATCTTACTCAATAGAACTTAGAATATTTCCATGGCAGCTCCTGAGACTGCAATTTTTCCTAGTAGAGGCAGGAAGTAACAGCTTCAGAGGGCCCTCAGTGGCACCAGGGGAACACACCTAAACCATTCTCACCCTGAGAGAATACACAATAGTACAGACAAAGAACTTTGAAACACAAAGTTAATTCCAGGTGAATGTCCGAAGCTTCACTAAGCATATGAACAACACTTACAAGGCGGGAAAATCATCACTTCCTTGCTGAGCTCTCAGACCAACAACAATCTTTCCCTAGAGAACCTCACAAAGCCATCCTTAACCGGAACAGCCTTCTGAAGGTGGTGGGGGGGGGAAAAGATCACTCTCTGACTCTGCTCCATCTTTGACCACTTCTTCCCAAACAAGGACTGCAGAAGGTCCCAGGTCCCCGCACTGCAGCACCGCACCTGACAACACACAGTGTTACTTCTACAGTGTGTTTCCCAGCATCACTTAATTGGGAAAGTCTAACAGGTTTCACTCAGAAGTAGGCTTTGGATCTCGTAGAGGTGGTGAGAACTGTCAGTGAACAAAACAAAGAAGAAGCATTGTAAAAAAGAATTCAATAAGTATTTTACAAATGGACATCACCATGGTTTCTTTGCTCCTTTGGGCACAGAGGCTGGCAGTAGCTCCTCAGCAGAAAACAGGCAAGATGGAAACAAAAACTGTTGCAGAAATCGTATTTTAAGACGACTGGACAATAACTCTTTGTGCAACCAAGCTTGAAAGAAAACCCAAAAGTCAAGCTCACTTGTGAACACAAATGAAGGTGGCATCATCTCAAATTCTTCTGAGACTCATAATCTATCTAAACTAATCAATCCACGGATCAGGTCTCCACACTGCAGGCAGCCCTCCTGCTCCCCCAAAGAAAGTTCCTGGTTGGGCTCCCTGTCCGTTTTCAGAAGAGCCTTATTGAGTATCACCTAAGTTCACTTTTGTGAATTGTGAATGAAGTTTTATGATTTTAGCCTTTCTTCCAAATGCTTTAGGTTCCCCTGCACTTACCCAAAATTTCATTTGTGATTTGATAAAACCATGATTAGCAAATAAGATAATAACATCCCCATTACTGGTTTAAACAATTATTTCTTCAAAACCTTGTATTAGTTGAGTCAGCATTTCATGCTATGACTTCCCAGCAAAAAGACTGAAGAGTATTGGATGGACAGCAAATAAAAATAGGTGCTCAATCTGTTGTACATCTTGGTAAAGCCCAAAGAGAGCTAGAAAGCAGAAACATCCAGTTTATGACAGCCTTCAGTGAATGCTCAGTTCCTTGGTTAATAGCCAGAAACTGTTGTCAATCTCTAAATATGTAAAAACTGATTAGGTGGCGTTAAGCTTAAGACATATATGACAGAATTTGTTCTTTTATCAAAGAGATTAAGGAGTAAATGCTGCATAACTGATATTCAGAAGCTCATTTTTGGGTTTTTTTGAAGTGGATATTCCCCTTTTCCTATGTCTCTGGTTGTCTCAGAACTAGGTTTTCTGAGTGCTGTTATGCAGAACAACAGTTAAATCTTTCATTATAGAAAACCTTCACTGATACAATTAATCACTTTTGCTGTTTCTGTAAGTTTTTCACAGCATGAAATGACCAATATTTTGTTACCATAGTTCTTCAAAGCATTTTGAAAATTACTTTAGTGCATGGCTTGTGTAGCAGAATAATAAAATTACTTGTTTCACTGTTAATGTTTGGAAATTGATTTAACATTAGCAAAGACAAAAACCAATCACATTTTTAAAAAACACACCAGAATTCCATTCTATTTAGCAGTCACAGATAATATGAGAAATTGAGTGCTCTTAAGGGAAAATAGTTTTGTAAATGACAGTTAAATTCCTTTCTCACCAGACTCTAAAGAATAAGAACTTCATGTGTAAGTGAAATTTCATGATTTTCCTTGCCTCAAGAATACATGTCTTTAAAAACTCAGGTCCAGTGAGTGATAAATACACTCAACAAGCAGAGCAGAGAAACTGCTAAGAGACCTTACTGGACAAGAACAGTCTAAGAAGCATCAGCACATGAAAATCAAATGCAAAACGTTTTTTTGCTTTCCAATAAAAAAGTGCATTTTCATAATTAAGATGCTAGCAAACAAGGACTGCAAAGGCTTATCACTGTACAGAACTGCAATCTAGCATGCAATATAGTGCCCAGGTCATGTATATAGATACATGTAAGACCCCACTAACAACAGTAGCTGTAATTTAGACAGGGTGTGAACCAGGCAGTATAAATAGGATTTTTTACTGGTAATACATGTGCACTAGCATATTTTAAAGTAACACATCTTTTAATAAATGCAGCTTCAGCTATCAGTAGGAATATATAACCAATGGAAGCTTTGGAGAGAAAGCACTGGAACAGTAATCAAGAGCTTTAACTACCATAGCTTTCTGGGAACAACTCTGAAACGAGCATTTGCTGTATCTTCACAAAGGAACAACTCTGAACAGGGACAACACTTCCCCCACCAGAACATATACCACTATGGAATTATTTGCTACTTTACTATAGTATTTCTGAAGTAAATGAAACAGCTTTACAGAAGATAGGGCCACTACAATGGAATCATAAAACCAGATTTAATATTGTTCTTGGAATGTGTTCTTTATATTCCTAAGAAAAAAACTGACACAAACTGCAACTTACACAAAAATTTTAGTCTTTGTAGTGTCATGTAAGGGAATTCTGGGTGAAGCTGTTACTTCAGATTGTGTAAATATTGAGTTATCTATATGACCTGACTTACCCTGTCCCCTTCTTTATTATTCCACTCTGAGAAGGATGTTCAGTCAGAACAGTCAGCAAGTTTTAATCCACACAAATAGCTGCATTATCACATCTTTTTCCTAAAAAGTCAGAGGCTGATGGCTCTTTTGTGAGCTACATGCCCATTCACGTGCAGATGCTTTGGAAAGTTATTTCCTTTCATTTCCCATCTGCTCATAAAAAATACCTTGTTTTCCCAGCAACTTTTTCTAACCCTGGATTTAGCAACCAAACACCTTTCCCTCTTGACCTTTTTTTTAGCAGTTCAAGTCCCAGCAGGCTTTGTACTGGTCTCACTCCTGTTTTAGCCAATTGAAAAAACACAAAGCATGAAGCACTACCAGGCTCACAGTAACATCAGCTTCCAGGATTAAAAAGTGTTAAGAAAGACAGGTGTCAGTCCACTCCCAGTTCTGGCAGCAAGAATGAAAATCATCCTCTGTACAAGGAGCTTATTCAGTCTCTTCTCTGGCAGCATTTTGCTCCTGGCTCTCATTTTGAATGTACAGACCATTGCCATTTCCTTCTGAGTATCAGCCTTTAGAGGACCACCTGGTGAGCTCCATAGTATTTCTCCAGAGCTTTCCCAAGCAGTGTGGATGCTTTCCATAACTAGCTTAGCAAGTCAACTTAATAGCTAAATTCTAACCAGTATTTCTGCTCTGTGGCTTGTTATATAGCCACTGGGCTGAGTGAGCCTCTTCCTTAAAAAAAAAATAGCAAACCAAACTTGTCAGGAAATTCAGGTTGAAAAAATTCATCTGCAAGCAGCACATGAACAACTCAGTTATTATTATTATTATGGATAACTCACCCTGTTTTTCAAAAAGAGTCTACTAAATGCAACCTAAAGACTTACATTATCAACAATAAGGAAATTAATCGTCCACAAGTTCTGGTCTAAGTGTTCCTTTGTGTGCATGGCTATCAGATTCTGAAAAGATACTGTGCACAAAAATCTATGGGTCCATGAACTCAGTGCTTGTGCTAGTTATGCTTCAGAACTACACCTCCTTCACCTACAGCCCAAGAACAAGAGTTGATGTCAATACCCAAAAGCCAAGCCAAGCCTTCTCCCCCTGCTGTTTTTGGTATTTACCATCCTCTACAGGAACTACTGGTACCCAAAACACACCTCAACAACAGTATGTAACAGCTAATACTCATGTTTCAGCAGCAGTGATACCTGCAGAGAGAAAAGGACATATAGGGCATTGTGTGAATCACCTCAGTTAAGTCAGCCAGCAAGTATACAGGTAACAAAGCAGCCCAACGTCACTTTCAATAGGGACATACATAATTTCTCCCTTAGCCCCCTTCCTTCTCCAGCTGAAGCTGGTACAGGGGGAAGACAATATCTAGTGTCCTACATATCTCCAGAAACAAGCCCTCTGAACAGTCCAGGTGTGCTTTGGGTGGTCCTGCTATAATGCTCAAAAGGACATAACTGCACAAACTAGACAAGTGTGGTATTTTGAGGCGCCATTAAGAAAACTAACAATTAAAAGCTAAGTGAAGATCAGATGCTGCATACAGAAGATGACAAGACTGAAGATCTTTGTTACAAGACACAAGGAACCACAGATATTTTTCACTTCCCATTTAAAAAAAATCTGTATCTTAAATTCTACACTCCTTTTTATAACAGCTGTTAGCCATTCCCAGATAGGTCTGCATTTTAGTGACCAATGGGGAGAGAGGTGCACACATATAGACTCCACGTAGGAGTATGATTTATGATGGCTATTTGACAAAAGTCTCAAGTAGAAAAGAAGACCAAAATGCCAAGTCATCTGTATACAGTGGAGTTTAAGTATTTATTTAAAAAGTAAACCTTTGGACACATTGCAATTAAAAAAAAAAAAAAGGAAAAATACAAAGAATCTATTGGATTAAGCAGTCAAAAGCCAGCAATATTACAAGCTGTTTACATACCAACATTTACATTAATTTAAACAAGTGGCATGTCACCAACATCTAAAATATACTTCAAGAGTTTTAAAAATCAAGTTAAGTTTTGAAAGACACAAGGCTACCACATGCGAACATGGGTTTGGTCATTCAGTTTAAATCCCCTCTTGTACTGAAATGTTCAGTCTTCAAATTATACAAGTGGATAGCTAGCAGCTGTTGCTATTCCACAGTGGTTCTTCCTGTCCTTGGCCATGTAGATATATCCTTTGTCACCCCACTTCTCGCCCCAGCTGAAAACAAAAGCAAAGGGTTTGTTTACATATTCAGAAGTTACTTATTTACTGCCCTCCCCTGTAAGTGTTTACAACTGAAAACTGCTGCCTTCCACACTTGGAGAAAATCCAGGATAGCTGCAGCCAAAAACTTAAGTGTTTTCCAGCAATTAAAAGCATCCCAGGAGGCATCCCAAGCTCACAGAGCTGAAGAATGCAGCCATTCTCTCACGAGGTAGTCACATTGATGTACAAACCTTGACTACAGGTGCCTGAAGCTCAGACACTGCTCCCAGGCAATTTAAGGGAAGTCAAAGGCCGCAAACAGCATTTGAGGGTGGTGCCCCAGTAATGCTGAGAACATGAGACAAGCTCATGTGATGTCCCCTTCGGCATTCATTTATTTTCCTTCCAACATAGGAGGTAACTCCATCTTTAAAGTTCGAGTATTATCCTATTTCACAGAAGTGAGCAACACTCTGCTTCCAAAAAAATCCACTATACCCCCACAAGCAGGCTTCCTCCTGCTCCCCTCTGCTCCACTGCTTTATTATCAGCTAGGTTCACAAGCTGTTTCAGCACTGAGTTCCCTTAAATTCACTGAACAAGCAGAATAAAATGGCTGCTTTGGGCTTACTTTATTAGGCTGCCAGAAGCATGAGTTGGATTTTACCTTTTGTCATACGTACAATATGAAACAACCTCCAGATTTCCCACACACAGATTTCAATTACTGTTGTCTCTCTACCTCTCCTCTCCCCTTGCAAGTGACCAACTACCTTCTATTCTACCCTGGATACATGACACAGATCTCACCTGTTCTTAACAATCCAGTATTTCTTCCCATCTACATCTTCCCCCTCAAAGCCATAACCTACAACCAGAACACCATGGTCCAAGTCTTCACTGCTGCAGTCTGGTTCATAGTAGATACCTGCAAAGGTGTAAGTTCACTCATGAGCAAAATCATCTGTAGAAAACCCTTATCCCGCACGAGAAGCTTTGTATTTCGACTTAAATGTTGCAGAGCTTCTTGAAAGTTAGAGAAAGGAATTGTAAGTGAATTTTATAATGGCAAAAACTGAGGGACAAACAGACACAATATGCAAGAGAAATACATATGGAAAACCTGACCTAGAATTAAAATATCTTCTGAATTATCATACCTGGGGTTTTTCTCGTCTATTTAACTGCAAGGTAATGAATACTGAGTAATTAAAAAAACCCAGTTTTCAGAATGAATGAAATTAACAAATCCCCACCTGACTGATAGAACTGAAATGAAGAATGGCCTGCATCAATAGCAACAGACACTGGGCCCACAGCTGCAACTGCTTTCATGAGAGCTCTTTCGTGTCCTTGAGGGATGTCAACAAAGCCAGTGTCATTAGCAGCATTGTATTCTGCCTTGTAGCGACAGTCTTCATCATCCTAAGCAGAGAAAGCTGTAGTTATTACACAGTTTTCCATTTAACACACAGGTGAGCACAGAACTACCACACATCATGTGACACTGCTGCTTTGAAAGCCAGGGACTGAAGAGGATCCAACTGCCTAAGCAGCACTTTGCAAGGATAAGAGACAGGGAATACAGAAGAACTGCTTCTGAGCTTCTCTAAAGTAGAGTAAAAAGTAAGTGACAGTGGGGCCCAAAAAATCCCCACTAATTTTACTAGAGGTGCAGAGGGCCATCACATTCTGGAACTCTGCCCTCTTTGGTGGGTAGGACAAATATCTCCACAGGAAGGAAAGAAGCCCATTAATGCATTAATGGACAATGGAAGAAAGCCAACTATTCATTAATTACAAAGCAATCCAGAAACTGCTCATTGAGCAAGCACTTAAAATCCACAATTTTGACATGTCATAGTTTGAAAAGCTGTACAGAATGATTTGAAAGTTAGGAATTTGTATTACGTGACCTTACATACAACATTTGAGGGTTGTATTTCTAGTAGGGGTTTTTCTGTTTGCTTGTGGGTTTTTGGGTTTCTTTTTGTGTTTTGGTTTTTGTTTTTTACAGTGAAGCCTGAACTGCTGATGTCATATACAGCAGGAGACAGGTGAGGTGAGGCCTAGTTTGGAAGTCAGGTCATGTGAAACTGAAACAGATTCAAGCAAGCACATCCTTCCTTTTCCTGCATTATAGACTAGTACCAAAGTTGTCTCCCCAACTAAATGAACACAAAATACAGCTCAGTTTCTTACTTTTTGTACTCAGCAAGTTAGGCACCTCCTATAATCAACTGTGATCTCTACAACAGCCAAGATTTGGAAAAAGTTGAGATTACAGGGACACGGGTGAACAGGAACCCAGATCCAATGCCATTCACAACAAATGGTATTGCTTTTGCCCACTCAGACAACATAAAACAAGCTGAAAGAGAAGATTCTCTATAGTGAGCAGAACTCTTAAAAGGTGAAAACCACAAACTATGGGCTCTCAAGTGATACCACAACTGACTACTGCTCTTTCATCCTCTTGTATCTGTTTAACATTTGATAGATCATTAGAGGGAGTTCAAAAGCCTGCCCATTATCTCAATTTATGCATATTTAGTCCAGAAACAGAACTCAAGGCATTAACAACAACTGTTAATCCAATTGACACCAGAATTAGGTGGTTTATAGGTAGCAACTTTGTAATAGGTCAGTTATGGGAAGATGAACTTCTGTCCTATCACTAAATAGCACTGTTGACAAGGGCTGGGTTCTTGGTTTGGTGTGGCAACTAAGATAAGGTATGACAGAAGGGCAACAACAAGGGGGAGGAATAAGAATACTTGCTCCAGTTTTTCTAACTGGTCTGTCAAGATTTTGACCTCAAAGACCAGTGCAGTATGTGATTCCTACCAGGGCTAGCAGTCATGCTAGTTGTCTCAGCAAAGACGCAACAGGAATTACAAAGGCACTGATCTCTGTACAGACATTATCCTTTCTAGGTATGAGTTTCCCAACACAACATGTTTTCCACACAAAAGACATGACACCTGCAACACAAGTTCAGCTATTCCACTTACCTTTGCAGTGTATGGGTAGGATTCCTCTGAATCAATGCCCCCATTATCCTGCACGTATTGGAAAGCCTGGTCCATGAGACCACCACTACAACCTTGATTCCCCTCAGGGCGAGAGCAGTCCACCAGATTCTGTTCACTCAGTGAAACAAGTTTGCCAGTTTTTCTGAAGTGCTGCCCTTCAAGAGCTCCAGTTGTGCTGAAAGCCCAGCAAGAGCCACATTGACCCTAAAGTATAAAGTGGAATCACAAGTTACAAATCAGACAGTTACAAAATGGTGCTTAATTTAGTAAGCTTGCACTAGGCACCATCAAAGAGGTACAGTGTTTTTCCTCTATGATAGTGGATGTAGCATTCAGGAAACTGGACCTGTAACTGGTTAGAATATCACCATCAGATAGTACCTGGTCTTTAACTGGAGTTACATATCCCTTCTCTCGCCAGTCTACTGATCGTGGTGCTTCCAGGAAGTTGGGCTCAAGAAACTGGGATCCTCTGTATTTTCTTTCTGACTTCTTGTGTACATAACCATTCATCAACTGTCTGAACTCCTCAGTTGTCTGAAAAACAAATCAATATATGCAGTCACTACCTATATCTATTACACACCATTACTTAGAATTGTGCATTACATGTATCGATACATACCATATCGCCAAACTGATTCATTCCCAACTTATAGCTGTGTTTTCCTAATGCATGATCCAGATTATGGATTTCAATCATTTTCAGATTCTTCTCCCATACCACTCTTCTCCAGCCTTCCTCTCTCTAAGGGGCCAAAAAAACAGCATACTTCAAGGAGGCATTTCAAACCAAGTTTGCTTGTACAACAAGAAGCTTTCTAAGGCTCATAATACCCGGGCAGATGTACACTACTCGAATAGGAAGCGTGAACGGTGTTAAGAGGTGATCTTTTTGCCGCCCTCATAAGAAAAACAACGAGTACAGGGCAGCTGAATCAATACACAAACACAGGAAAGGAACCTGGGAAGAGAAGGATTATGCTTCCCAAGCGCTGCCCATAGCCGGCGTTGGAACAAAGCAGGCATGACTCAGCTGGTGGGGCCCAGCTCCGTGCGCTCAGCGCTCGTCCAGCAGAGCGCGTACGCCGGGGGCTCACCTCATGATAGTCCTTCTTGTGCCACGACTTCCACAGCTGCCAGTGGCCATCCAGCTCAGGGTCCAGCCTCGGCGCGCCGAGAACCGCGCCCAAGCAGAGGCACAGCGTGGTCAGGAACGGGTTCATGCTGGCAGATCTGCCAAGGACGGATAAACAGCGGTGAGGCAGGGTGCCCTGAGCGGGGGGATACCAGACCCGAGGCCGCCCGCGCTCCCTCCGCCAGCGATCGGCCGGAGCCGAGCACCCCGCGCTGCCCGCCCCGCCCTCGGCCGCGACTGTAAACAAGCCCGGGCGGCGGGGCCGGGACGCGGGGTGAGAAGTCGGCAGCCTCCCGAGGAAGCGACTGGAATGGCGGCTCCTTCCCGGCAGGAACCGCCCCAATGCGGGACGAGGACGCGGCCGAGGCCGGCNGTGCCCGGGGGTGATGCGGAGCCTGCCTGGGGCCATCCTGCACCGCCGGAGCCGCTAGGTTGGGCAATGTTTGTCCAAGTATTTACTCCGAGCGCTTTGGGGCCGGAGATAGTGGCAGCACGCTAAGCCTGGTGGAATTTAACCCGGAGGTACTGAAAGCGGGCAGCTGGCAGAACGAAGGAAAAACCAAGTCTGGAGGCAAAGAGACACGAATGGCGGGTGTTGGCAGCCCCAGCACCGTCCGTGTGCTCCCGGTGAGAGCTCCTGCTCGGGTCAGGTTGTTGCGGCGGCTCCCGTGCTGCCCCGGTGGTCTCTGGCCCTGGGTGCCCTCGGCAGCCCCTGCCCGCTCCTCCTGGCTGGGACAGCTGCTACACCTTTGCAACTCTGACAGAGGTTTTGTTGAGCACGGCCGGCAGGGCCACTTTCATGAGCTGGCGCCAGACAGGTGTTGAGGAATCATCTCCCACTGGAGCATGGTGGTGACACTGCCGCCAGAAACATTTCCAGGAAAGGCCTTTTATTCCCCCATGTTTCAGTATCTGAAAATTGCTTTATTGTTTTTTCTTTGGGGATTTTATTTTGGTGTTTTGTTTTTGGTTTGGTTTTTTGTTTGTTTGTTTTACTTTTTTTATTTTTTCTGCCTCTAGACCCAAGGTCGGTAAAAGGTGCTTTCACACCAGTGGTGGCTAGTGTTTATGTGCATAGCATCTAGTAATACCTACTGGAAAACACTGTTTGTGACATCAACAGTTGCAGCACAGATAAGATACTAGTGGGTTTACACATGGATTTGGTTTTCATGTAAGCAGTAGTAGACAAACTTTGATTTTTAACAGGGAACTTGTCTACAGTAGTAGAATAACTGCAAGTTCTGTGAGGTTCACCTTTAAACCCTTGTGGAGCCAGCACTGCTGATGGCTTTAGCTTATAAACTTTAGAACATATAGTTAGTGTAAAAATCAGAGTTTGCAGACTGTTACACAACAGTGAAAAGGAAGAAATCATATGATACGTACTTCTCACTTTTTTGATGTCTTAAGACACACAGTGTATTGCTAAAACAGGCAATACATGTTTCTTTACCCAGATAATCTCAGGAACACTCTTTGACCTAAGGAAACTTCACAGAGCCGAATACATACAGATATGTTGGAGGGGTTGTCTTGTCTTTTTAAAGTACTTGTGCAAGTCCTCTTTGCATTTGTATCTTTCCAGCATGAAACTTCTTACTTCATAATCAATTCACATTTAAATACCTCAGGAAAATTAGATATAATATCATCTAGTTCGATTAACTCATAATAAGGGATTTTTTTTTTTACTTGGGTTTTGGGTTTTTTTGAGATGTGTGGCATTTGAAAATACTTTATGTATCGGCTTTTTGTTGATTTTTTTTGTGCAATCGGATTTCTCAGTCCTGTTTAAGTTAGCTTTGTTTATACAATTGTATCTAGTATTGACTGAGCATTGAAAGGCTACAAGTAAATTATCAATGAACTATCGACATTAAGTTGTTTTCTTAAAGGACAAGATGTTTAGCTAGCATGACAGGAGGTAATGTCTAAATTACAGAAGGTCTTGCACCATAAGTCACATGTCTGCTGTTTCGTAATGTGCCCTGAGATGCACCAAGACAAACTGATGCTTTTCTGGATGATATGAGGTCCTGTCTCTTTGGGGAAGTTACCATGCAGTTGGCTAACATATGATACCACTGTGCTACTCTCTCCTCCTGAACACTCTTGGTGCACGTATGCACATACACGAGTCAAATACCATTTTTACTATGAAGATAAGTTCACCCTATGAGTTTATTTAACAACTGTACATAGGGAAATATTAGCTGAGAATTTGTTGAGATCCTTGAGGGAGACAGGAATATTTCACTTTCAGCATGTTGACGTAGGCTTGTATGGAGTCATAAGTGTTGTGTGGATATATCACTTCCCTAGATATTTTCCTAAGGATGTTTGGGAGCCCAGGTGCAAAAATGTAAACGTATGCAAGGGAAATCAGCATTTGATTTGGTCATCACAAGAGTGGCCGTTTAGAAACCTGTGATAGGAAGCTGAACTAGGATCACCTCCAACTCCTGGATGCACATTTCCTCTCTGAGAATTTTATTATAATGCATCAACGTGAACACTGACAGCCATGTTGCAGGAGCTGTTCATTATTTCAGGCAAGATAAAAACACCAAGTTACACAGCTACTAGGCATCCCTCTGTTATTGTCCCTGCTGCTCCTGCTTGTGCACCACAAGCCAAACTGTAAGCCCAGTGTGGTGATGGTCTGCTGAAGTGAACAGAGGGTCAGTGGCAGCAGTTACAGTTAATAACTCGGCAGATACTGATAAAAATATTTTTCAATCACACTGTTCAACCTTGTGACAGTATGCTGCAGTCACACCAGCTGTAGCAGCCTTTGCTCTATTGGAAACCTCTCTGTGGAGACTGAGCAATGCACTCCTTCTAGGTTAGCAGAGAGAAGGAGTGAAGTCAAGAGCTCCTTCAGTTCCTCTGCCTAAAAGCTCAGTTGAAGCCATCCAGTCCAGAGGAGACCTAGCTAGCCATGGTAATCACAGTAGTCAGAGTTCTGTCTGCAATAATCCAAAGATCAAAACTTGGAACGAAGACACTTCTCCATTACTTTAAATCTCTCCATTTCGGATGATAACTTTCCAAATTGTTTTTTAAAAAACCCAGCTTTTGAGGAACTCTACATATGCAAAACTCCAGGTATTTTGCAAAGGCACAATACCACTCTTCTAAGACTCAGGAACAACACCTTTTAATAACTAGTCATGTCACCATTGCAACCGCCAAAAGTCTGCCAACTCCACTGCACCCATCAGGCCCTACAAGTTACCAGATAAGAGAGACCATACATTTTTAAATATTGCCAAGAACTTACATAGCGGTGTGTTGCCCCTGCAGCTGAAGGAGTCAACTCAGCATTGAATCTCCAGGGACAGATCTCATCAACAGGTGTTGATGAGATGTGTTGACAGACATGCTGCTGCAGTTACTGAATATGCTTAGTACTGCACAAGTTGCTGCATCGCATGTGTGCAGCACAATGCTCTCCCTTTGGAACCAATCTACTTATTTGAATCCAGGACTTTTGAAACTTTTTTTGGTACTTTTAAATCCTTGCCATTCTTCGTTCTCCTGGTACAAATACATAGAGGAAGGGACTAATCTGCATCTGTCAGAAGACAACCCAGCAATCAGAAAAGCTAAGCTCCTTTGTAATGGCAGTTGACTTGCCAAGCTACAGGAGGCTGGCAGTAAGTGAAAACCATCTGAGCAATGTAAACAGAATAAGCTATGTCACACTCAACTGTGACAAGACCGTGTGCACTAGAAGCTCCCCCAGAGCGGCAATCTAAAGATAACTCATGAGCCATGATCTTTACTGAAGTAAAAACAAGTGTTTGTATGCCATTTTATCTGAACAGCAAAGGTAGGATGTTTATTTTATTTAGTCGAAGTATTGGATGGATTTATGCATTACTATTGAGACTAAATTCAGGATGTTTGTTCCTGAAATAAAAATATTGAACTGGCTTACTTAGAGCTGTGCATGTGAACATGTTTGTTTATACAAACATTAAAGTCTTCTAGCTTACAATCTAGTTTCTGTCATTTCACCCTAATACACTATGGCTCTAGAATAGATTTCTACAGGAGTATGGTCTCAGTCAAGATGTATTTTAATGTAATATAGGCTAAATTGCAAATTACTGTATTTCATACCAAGGTTTTACTGACCAGCTTCCATTAGATGCTACCAAAACAAAACAAAATAAAACAAAACAACAAACAAACCAAAACAAACAAACAAAAAAGAAAATAAAAACAAATTTAAAAATTCAAGCCTCATACGTACTTCTGTTTAGCCAAAAATTGATCCAGTTTAGAAAATCACAGTTACATTGCAGAGAACACTGTGCTGATTTTATATCCCAGAGTCTGATTTGTGTGCAAGAAATGCCAGTCATATTTGTCTTTAGAAAAATTAAACTTTAAAAAATACAGGCCAACTTTCTTTTCTAAAAAATAATCACGGTTTTCTTCTACCTTATGGTAAAGATTCTTCTTGCAGGAAAAAACACAGTAAATTTCCGAAACCAGAGTGACTACTTCAGAAAGCTGTGAGGATGTGAGAAGACAATTGCAGTAAGGATATCCCTATGCTGCTTGCTTTAATACTTACTATTAGTGGCACACTCAGGAAAGTTTTAGGAACTGCAGATGTTTTTCACCTAAATTGATTTGAGCATGCCTGGGAAAAAGGCTACCAAATGAACATAAGTGGTTTCTCCTCTTCTATGCAGTTCCATGAAAATAACCAGCTTTCTCCCCAGCCTATGCATTCCTCAGCACAGATCTGAGGTGGCTCTGGAGTTTATAATGTCTCTCTGGGATTAGCAATGTTCATGCATAAGTAGCATCTTAAGAATCTTTGTTTCGGATTCTCCCTAGTAAAATATAAGATTCAAACTGTTTCAGCTGGAGCATAACCCATAATGAGGTTAGTTGCATCATTATTAGGTTAGAAAAGGAAGCAGCATTTGCTTCAAGGGAACCCAGATAGAGTTCTGTGAGTGTACCAAAGACCTGGGAGATGGCTGAGGAACAGTGACACAATCCTTCTGAACTTCTTTGTTTTCAGTGGTCTTGTGATCTATCAGAATCACCATTTCCTCACCCAAGTGCTAGATAAGAAACCACATTCCAGCTTCTCTGCTGGCCCACAAGGCAAAGACGACTTCGTTTGCATCTCAATGTCTCACCTAGTCACAGGAGCTGGGAAATGATGCAAGGGATTGCTTGCCTTGCAAGAAAGACGGGGTGGGGGTCCTCCATTACTTCAGGTTAGGTTTTATCAAAAGCAGTATTCTGTTCCTGTGAGGTTTTTTGATGAAGGTATTTTTTTGTATGTGTGGGGGGAAAAAGAGTGATTTTGTTGTCTTTTTTCTTTTACCTTATTTTTTTAATAGAGGTTAAATACTGAGTTTGAAGTCAGCTTTGAAGCTTTGACCATTGTGTAACTCACATGCTTAAAATTTGAAAACTTTAATTTGATTGATTCCTCATTCATTACTCAATGTCTCTTCCTGATTTCTGGCAGGTAGTAATTCTGTGTTTTGGGAGATTTGAAAGCTAACCGGGGGAAATAGTTGGAGTATGCAGGAAAGTATCAACTTGAATTGTTGATGTAGAAGTTCACAAATGTAGAATAATTTTCACATTTTATTGATATTTGTCTAAAATTTAAAGGTACTTGCTGTTTTTTTCTCCTTACACTAAGAAGGATATTAAAAAAATTTCTCAAAAGTATTTACCATTTCCTGACTCTCCTAATTTAAAATTTTATTCTAACAAGTTGGAAGTTGTAAATCCAGTCTGTATTGTAAGATTCCTCTGATCAGGATCAATTTTTTACTGCCAATCAGTACCGTGCAGATCACAGTGAAGGCATTTTAACAGATTTCAAAGAAGGTGTGGGGAGGATTTCACATACCATTTAATATTTGAAATCACATTTGGTTTTTGTTGAATGGGCCAACATTTCTATTTTGAGACGGAAACAGTAATAACATTCAGAGAAGTATAAATCTTATAGTGTTAGATTATGATGTTTGTGGTTCTGCAAGCCATTGTAAACAGTTGCATAGCATGAAAGACAAATCTGTCTGTCTCTTGTAGTGTCTAAAGGGCAAGCTGACATGCTGGAAAGCATTTCCCATGATAAGGTTAGAGACTGTGAGTGAGATGAGGAATTATTTTTAAACTTAAAAGTTACAGGCTGGGCTTCATTAACAGATCATGTGAGAGAAGGTTAAACAAAAGCTGCTTGCAGAAGAGGAGAGAGGCCATTGAAACAATCAAATACAGGTCTAAAGTTTGTTTTCCTGAAAATCAGCAAAATGACTGCATGTGCTTTTGGGGTAAGAGCAGTGGTGACTCACACCTGCTGTTATTCCTGCTTTACAAACAGAAAGACTGAGGAAAGAAGAAGCAATACTGTGCAGCTGTGGCCACTGAAATCAAATGAATGACTATGAACAAATCACTATAGGCTCTTCAATACCACTATTACCCATGGTAAATCATAATACATCGCATCTCTTTTCCTATTTCTGCCAGTCAAGATAAATGCAAGGGTTACCTAGTTTGGGGAATATGAACACATATGTGATATAAATGAGTGAAATGCACATTTCCTCATCAGTCTCTGAGATTCAGTTGAAGCATTCTCAGCCCATTGATCCTCAGCATGCTGGCAATTGCTGCTAGACTTACATTATAATTTCAAGTATTTTAATAACTGCTTAATCACTGTGGCAGACACACTACACCAGGTCTTTTGTAGAACCTTTATGGCCACCATGGGCCTTCTTGATTTGAATCTTCCCACTATCAGTAGAGTAGAATTTCTTTTGATCTCTGATCAGCCTTAGCCTGTGAGGCATCCTAAATGTATGCCACAAGCTTCAGGACAGCACAGCAGAAGGCAAATTACTTCTGCACTGGTTGTTCATTTGGTTGTTCATTCAATGTGTGTGTGTGCAAGAGGACATTCATCAGGGTATGAGGTGAAGCTGATTTAGTTTGTGGCCAGCATGAAACAAGATACTTTAGGAAACTGTTTCACATCACAGCAGTGTCTTGATGGATCCATGACAAGGCCATATATAGTTCAGGTGCTGCAGAGCTGAGGACTGAATGCTGCTTTTCAAACTTGTCTCATGAGCAGCTGTGTATAAGCTTATGCAATTTCCTCTTGCTCCATATGGAAACATCCACAGGGATTTTACTAGACCTTGCCCTTGGGCTTGCAGAAGAGCACAGTGAGTGACTGACAGAGTATTCATAGAACTACTTCTCATCCTTGTCACCAAAGTCTTCCTCTGCTCCTTTAGCAGGCTATCTCTTGCTGTGTGTGCATTACCAGAAAAGTGGGCTGACCTGAAGTGGTCATGATGGTGCCTACAGTAGCTTACAGCTCTGCTGGACTATGGCCCAGCTGCCTAATATTGGGGCCTGCTCAAGCCAAGCCTCACCATTCACATTACAGTGTACTCTACCTGCAGATTCCTCACTTCCTGAGCTCTATTGCTCAAAATCAGGCTTGGATATTAGCTAAATAAGCTGTTTTATACACTGGGCTGCAGACAACTCATTACTGACCACATCCATGATCTAATGCAAAATATTTGGCCTTTGCCCATGGCTGGAAAGGTGGTGATGAAACCCCTTTGTTCAGAGGCTGTCCCGATGCTGTGTACCTGGGTTGCCTTTTGCTCTCCTGTCCCCTGATAGAGGTCCCAAGCCCTCCCATTAGCATGAAGGGCAGACACTTGAGCACACACTGCAATCCAAACAGAGTGCCGGCTGTTTCCTTTCCCCCGGCTGACTTCTTTTTTTGAAGGACTTTGTTTTTGGCTAAACAAGTAACTGCTCAAAACAGAGGCTGTGTTTAAGGATTTTGCTAGGGTGAATGCAGTCTGCTCCAGCTACCATGTCTCTTAACAAAGGCTTTCCTTGGTGCAGGTTTCATTGCAAATTTTCAGAGGCCCTCAGTCCTGAAACTTGGATCTGGAACTAGGTATATTCACAAGCTGCCTGCAAAAGGTTTCTCCCAAATATTATGATGAGGACAGACAGAGAGGAAGCAAGGAAGAAAGTGAAGAAGTATACAAAATAATCAACATACTAGCACTCTAGAGTTTACCTAAAATACCCTTATTTTGTGACCATTTTGACTATATGTACATGGCAAATATTAATATAAATATTAAAAAAAATTGATTACTCTTTTTT
>VZSE01005988.1:198092-302118 GCA_013398275.1 Promerops cafer | reverse complement strand
ATATATCCATAACTCAAATATGAGATCACACATTATTTCATCTGTTGTTCAGTGGACTGAGTTTGTACTGTCCTAAACCATTCATGGATTGTAAATTTAAATTCCTAGAAAGAAGGAATCAAATTGTCAATTGTTAATGGAAAAATATAGTTCAGTGATGTTCTGTATTTAATATACTAATTATTTAATATAATAATTATTCTGTATTTAATATACTAATAATTTAAATTAAAATGCTCCACCATAATATTACTAAAAATGTCTCCCCTTGAAGCAGTATTTAAAACTAAAACAACAGAATTCTCTAATCAAATACTGGATTAGACTTGGTTGAGTTTTCTAGTAAGATTTCTAATACCACATAGAAAGCTGTTTTCCCTTCTTCTTTATTTCTCACTGAAAGAAAAGCCAAGCAGAAGTGGCAAATCCAGCTGGGACAAGCCTATACTTCTTTCTGTATTTGGCCACTTTTAAGAACTACATTGCCTATTGCCCAGTATGCAAGTCTTCAGTTGCCTTGTTTGTCTGAAGGGGACTGCAGACATTAAATCAAAGAGTCATCAAAAAAAGTCTTTAAGAAATAGTTTAGAAAATTCTGACTCAGACAACTGTCTGGCTTTTCATGTTAGCTTTCAAACCGGAATCGATATGAACATATTTTTAAATGATACCAGAATGTCTAGCATGGATATGTCTGCATGTTTTAGCTCTGGCTAACATGCCCTTTTCACCTGGACTTAAGGCAAATTTTGTGCCTGTCTGATGATCCTGTACAAACCCAGTGCCACTGAGTTTGTTTGCTCCTCCTGCGGTAACCTCAGTGAGGTAGAAGTCCATCTCTTCAGCTGTAAGCCCCTCTGCCGCCAGTGATCTTTCTCTTAATCTTCCCTCAGATGACTAAGGTTTGTGCTGACAGCTCCTCATGAAGAGTGAAAATGAAGACAGACAAAGGACAGAGTTGCTAGAAGTGACTGATAGTTGGCTTAAGCAGAATATGTGGGATTTTCTTACATTTCCCCTTACTTTTCCACCCATCAAGTCAGTTCATAGTCCTTTATAGTGCTCTTTTATGCCTCAAATTCTTCAAAATAAAAATAGCAAAAATAAGATCTTCCTTCCCCCATCCCCAAGCTTTATCACTAAGACCATTCACTCTGTAAAATTTGATTTCATTAAGTCTTGCCTTATCACTGTCCTTTGAGAAAAGCAGAGGTCAGTAGCCACACACATTGTGTGTTTTTTGCTAGATCGTCACTGAAGATAATAAAAACAAAATAAAAAAGAGATAATAAAATACCTCACTGTAGTGGTATCACTACTAAAGGTAATATTTTGCACTGATTAAACACCTTCCTTTTCCACAAACATTAACTAACAATGCTTTGTTAACCAAGATCTGTGAGGGAGTAGGGGATCAAGCCTGAAAATAATTCAGGACCAGTGTCTCTATAAAACCTCCACACACCTGTCAGGACTCGTTTCTACATATTTTCCTAGCTAGAGCCTGGTTGCAGAAACAAATTTTTTGGGCTGACAAATCAGCATATGTGTCACTGCAACACTGCCCAAACTTTAGTGGAAGAAGATGAAAGCCAATTCTCAAACTGATTTTTTTTTTTTTTTAAAGTATGCTAGTATGTTCTTTGACAAGGGCCTGAACCATTATTTAATGCAAAACACTGGAAAGAAAACAAAAATTCATCTACTGGGTTTGTAATTCAGTTCAGCTCAGATGTAGTTCCACATCCTGAATTCACTACAGGCTTGAAGGAGAAAATAACAGTCATAGCCCAGTGAGGCTGACTTTTTGGTGGTCTCCTCCTCAAGGAAAGAAATCCAAGAGGTTACTGGTTACTTGTTCTCACATACTAGAGCAAAGGTATATTCACAGCCACTCAGCTGAAGGGTGCAGTGAGGTTTTTTTCCTAAGACTGCAGATACTAGGGCTGTGGGTGGTTCTTTATGAATGCTAAGCAAGGGAGATATATCATGAAGGAACAGTTTTATCCTCAGGTCCCTGGACAACCTTATCCTTACCTTCAGTAATGTACTTGCAGTTGTGTATATGTGTAATTCACTTGCTCGTTGCCTGTTTTCCCCGTATTTCCATTTTGCTCCTCTCTCACACTCATTCTGGGAACCACCAGGCTTACCTCACATTTCTCAAACAACCTTCCTAGTCAAGAAAATCTTCAAGTTTCACATGAATCATAATGAAGCACACAGCGCCTTACTGTGCATCCTTACGTAGGCTGAGCTGAAAGTATGCAAGAGTTTCGCTAGGTCGGCAATGCAGAATAAATGGTGAGATTCACACCTGTCCTGCTCCCTCTCCCTTGGTCAGACCATCAGTACCTTCTGTTTGTTTTTCCCATAGAGAATATAAGACCGAGGGCACTGCATCATCCATGTGTCTATTTCCCTGTCGTATCTTTTGAGGACATTAGCCATCACAAGCCAGGTGTGAAAGGGAGAAATCTCCAACTTGCCTGGAAGGCAGCTTTTTGATAGGAGAGAAGAAAACCAAACCAGAGCCTCTGCTGGGGGAAAGCCAGAGAGACTACAGCTGCCACAAATCAGTACTTGCAGTACTGCAGCGTTCCCTGATCTGAGCATCTATAGCTCGACTTCGTGACACAGCTTTCACTTGCTTACTGAGGATGGGAAAAGATACAGAGAGAAAAAAATGAACAGGAGACAAAAGGGAGTCCCAACAATAAAGAAAATGCATTGGTTCTGCCCTTACACTACTTCTTCTGCCATCCATGTTGACATCTATCTCCACAGCTGCTCTCTCATTTACTTGCAGAAGATCCCACAGCTACCTCTGTGTTATTACGGAAGTCTGATAGATTCTTGGAATGATTAGTTGTAGCTAAGAAGAACAATTTCTACCTGTGCTGCTCTTGTAAAGATACTGAAGCATGTTGAAGCAAATGGGCAGTACTATATCCTTGTCTACAGAGCTCAAGAATTTGCACTGCAAGCAGGCATCCTACAGACAAAGGAGAAGGCAAAGGCAGGATGAGTTTTGCATTTTTGTTTGGCTGTTTCTGATTAGGTGAAGCCTTCTGGGGTAAATGAAATCACTAAAGATTGAGCATCCTGTGACTGCTAAGTATGATGTGACAATGTGCTTCTCATCAGTACCAGAAACCAACAATGATAATAAACATCAATCATTTTCCTACAAAAGCATCTTTGAAAAGCAGTTAAGATGAAAGAATCATCACTAAAAGTCAATATACTGCCTGAGTAATCCATTATTCAATACACTTTTTAACAATAGAAGACTTTCCCATTTCTGTAAGTGGCATTTCTACAACACTTCGCAGTAGCTCTAGTCATCCTAGTTCTGAAGACAGAACCATGAAAAACCATGAAAAACCATGAAAAACCATGCCTTGTATTATTATTCACAGAGGTGGTCTCATATAATTCTGTCAATTCACTCACATGAATAAACAACACACACATGCAAACATTTTGAATGTTTTCAGGACTAAGCCCTAAATACCTAAGCTCTCTGCTTCAGTGGGACAGAAGAATTATTCTTTTCTGCTCAGGGAATAGCTGATAACACTAAGTCTTTTATGCACTTGTAATGCACTGCATAATTTTTTTTTTTCCCAGCACTGTACTAAATTTCAGGTAGACTAAAATAAAAAATTAATTATAGGGCACATATATGCAGTCTACTGAATAAAGTATCTTTTGAAGAGTGTATAATTTAAGACAGTATTTCTCAGAAGACTAAATGGAGAGTAACCTGACATTTTTTGACACCTGACTTGAGAAATTAACAAATTTCTAGGAGTTGTGTAAGCAAATTGTGTGTTAGGGAGGCCAAGTGGAACTGTTAAGAAATTTTCTTCCTGCCCCAGAGCTTCTGTGAAGACCACACAGCAGTTTTTGCCAGGGTTACTTTCTGCAATGAAGTGTATGAGGATCACTAGTGTTTTGTTTCAACCTGTACAAGTGTTACAGCAATATTTCATAGTTCATATAGATATATCTATATTTCATATAGATATAGATATATATCTCCAGTGTCCAAAGGGTCCAAACTGAGGACTTGAATACAGTGAGTCTGTGGTGGGGGTGTTGCTGTTTGTGTACAATGTGTTTCATGACAGAAGGAAGCTTCTCATTCTCCTTCAATCCCTCCTGGTTTCTTCTGTTAAAAGTTATTACTGCACTGATGTGTGGTGGAGAATTCTTAGCATCACAAGCTGAACATTTTCTTCAGGCAAGAGCTGATGAAGCTGTGCCACTCAGAGATGAGATTAGCAGTCACATTACTTGTACATGGAAACCGGCAGGGTTAGGGTAGAAGATCAAAGCTGCTGCTTTACATAGACCTTCTTATGGCTTTTTTCTTTTCACTTGTCTTTGAGCCTTGCTTTATGCTTTCTTGTCTTACCATCTCTGTAGAGTTTTCTTTTGACACTGGAATAATCTGATTTCTTTGGAGCTTCCTCAGACTGGAATAGATGTGTTTGGTTTGTTGCCTGTCCCCCTTCTCTTTGACTCAAAAGTCATCCCCCGTGCTGTAAACATGCTTGCAAACCTTTGCAAGTTGTTGCCCAGCTCTCTATCTGCATGGAGAAGGTAACTGAAAGCACGCAGCAGAAGATGGAGTGGAGAGCAGTGTCCTCAATAGTGTGTTCTTTGGTATGGAGCCTGGTCAGATGGTACATCCACACACCACTAACAAGGGGAGATATGGTACCTAGAATGCTTGATTAGGAAAGGCATTATGCTTCCCTTTGAGAAACAACTGTCAGACTCTTCTTGCTGCTGCAGAAGCAGCATGTGCCTAGATACATTGCCATCCAACCAAGCCTTTACAGAGGTGTTTAAAAGTGTGGAGCAGGAGCCCTGCTAGCATGGTGACTTTAAATACATGTGCCCACACATGACTTACTTGGCTAGCAGCTATTGCAAAAAAAATGAAACATAGTCAACATAGTCTTTTCCCCATTAAATAGGTCACAATGTTGTTTTTTGATTTGTGCTCTTGTTTATTGGAATCTTACCCTGGCTGACAGATAGCCTGAAGGCACGATGTTGCAAAGCGACAGTGGGATGGCTGGAGGTCTGGTGAGAGATGTGTCCCTTTTGCTGCAATGCCCTCTGTATCTCCCCAGAAGCCCCTGTACAGACATACAGGAGGTGAGAGAGGGGAGGAGATGGGATCAGGGCAAGCTATGCTATGCAGTTTGATGATTGTGCAATGCTGTGACCCCAGGCAGAGACTCAGTTCAGTGCAGCAGTGCACTCCAGAGTCTCCCTGCACCAGACACCTCCCCTTATTTTACCAGACTGCATTGCACACAGGCTATGCAGGAACTCAGATGTAATACATTTGTGGTTATATTGCAAAAAAAAAAAAAAAGACTTTGTGAAATCAGCATGTTTGTTTATCTTATGGAACGGTCAGATGAGAGAGCCCTCACCTTCTTTCACAGGTGAATTGTACAGGTTGTGCCTGCAAGGGTGATGAGGGACAAAACCAAGACCATTTCTCTCACCTCCCAAAGGCAAGTGTGCTGACACGAATCGAAAAATTGTAAAACAGCCAAACAAAGGAGGAATTTGGCAATGGTCATTTTGAAATAAACCTGTTTGTGACAAGCAGTGACTGTGGCAATATTTATGCTATGATTCATACCAAAGTGCAGCACCTGCAGTTCTAGTCTGGATGACTTTTAGGATAGAAGCAGCAGCAGCTACTATTCTAACGTTTAATAATGAGCAAGCAAGCAAGTGTCAAAGCTGCTCTTGGCTCTGGAACTGCATTAACTTAGAGGAGGACATGTGTAAGAGCTGGCTGAAAGCATCTTTACACTGCCAGGTGCATGTTACTTGTAAATGACTCACAACAGGCTGGGGTTTGCACAGTTGCCTATCTCTCTGTATTCACTTGCAGTCTCTCTTCTCTTTTATGTGACACTTGCAGTTATAAGAAACTCCTAGCTGACATATAACACATTAAAGCCCTTTGAGATGCTCTCAGAAAGTCCCTTACACAGCCTCCCACTCCTCCTTGATGACAAGACTGAACCTGTGTCTATACTAAAGAGCCAGCAACAGTGTCTGTCTCTGAGTCTATAAGCTGCAGGCAGCTCCTGGAAGCCTCCTTACAGAGAGATACAGGCATATTATTCTCTCAGTGCTACTGATAAACAAACTGCTACAGCCAGGAAGACATCAGAAATGCTTGGCATGCCTGGTTATTCATGCTGTCAAAAGGCAGTTTTTAGAAACTCATGAAATTCCAGTGGACACCAGTGGGAGCTGCAAGTTGTAACGCTGCAAAACAGCTCTTCTGAGGGAATCAAAAAGTCAGGTTCCTGTTTCTTTACAGAAATTCAACTTCAGAATATGGGACTGTTCTCCCTCTCCTGCCCTAATAATATGGATAAATACCTGCCTTACTGGCTGTCTAAGCAGGGGAAAATGAGATCAGAAAAGGGGGTGTCTACAGATTACTTCCTCCAAGAAGATCTTTGCTTCCAACAAAATCTTCAACATTTGGACTTCACAGTTTAGTCCTCAAAGGTACTTAGTGGGTTTTGCCTACATAAAATACTTGTACAGGGAAGTATCTTCACCCAGGCTGGTTGGGTGACTCCTCTGCTTAGCTCTACATGTTCTCTTAGTTTTTCCCTGTACTGAACTATTGAAGCTAGTTTTGAACAGTTTAAAGAAAACACCCTTAAACATTTAAACAGGAAAAAACAAAAAAAAGAAAAAAACCCAGTTTTTAAAACAGAAAAATGACTCATCTAGAGCCTGGAAGAATTGCTTATGTGGGAAACCTGCTTGCTTTACATTTTCTGCTTCTCATCTGTCTCTAATTTTCCACTTGAAGAAACTCTTGTTTCTTTTCATTTCCATTTCAGGTTTATGTCTTTTAAGTCAATGGAAATGTATCTCATATCCTAGCTAGTGTATTTTTTTAATTGCTGGAGAGGTAAAAGTTGTACCTCAGCACTTTGGAAGCAGGTTGAAAGGCTGCTGTTATCCACATCTGAAACAATGACAGATCCTTTGCCTGTCCTGAACTGGACAGCTTTTCCCCACAGCACAGCCCAGTACTTTCTACTTATTTATTTTGATGGGTCTGTACATTTGCTTTATACATGAAGAGGAAATAATTCACAAATACAGATTTCCAGAGCCGTGATAAATTAATGGGGTTTCCATACACAGTAAAAAAAAAGACAAAACATACATGTTAATAGAATTACAAATAGCTTTCGGTACTCCTTTTTGTTATACATACTACCTAGAGACACAAAGACTCTGGAAGTTGTAAAAATGAATACCATGCTCCATTCACATGAAGTGTGACTTTCCCAATCTGCATATCTTCCCCACAGTGCAGGGACAGGGAGAAATGTGAGGAGGCTGCATCATTGGTAAGTCTGCAGCTGATACTGTTACACAAAAAATACCCTCTTCCCAGCAAGCAGGGTCAAATGGCGAGAAGAGAGGTGCTGCAAGTTCTTTAGTAAGAAGACGTGGACCACTCAAAGAAAAGTTCACCCTAATCTACAGAAACAGTTTATCTGTGATACTGTCCACAGTCTGGTATCCAGCTGCAATACCTGGGAAACCCACCATCCAAAAGCAATGCCTTAATCCTTGGTCACACTTGACCTGGTATCAGGGTCCAAGCTGACCTCTGCTCTAGCTCTCATGGTGGTACCTTTCTTGGAAGGCTGGTCCTGGAGTATGATCCCTGCAGAAAACTGGGGCCATGTGACAGCCATAGCATGGCAAACCCTGCTGCTTTGAGGGTGAAGAGCAAACAGGTTAAATGAAGACCGTTCTTCAGAAGCAGTATCACAGAACATCCCTTAAATTCATCAGGGTTTGTTCAAATACAGGAAGATGCTTTCTGACTCACTGACAGAACTAGCCTGATTTGTTGGCTTGTTTTTTTAATGTTTTCCCAGACAGAGTGATGTAGACTCAGGTCTTGAAACTACCAGTGGTAATGGGTGTGCAAGAAATGGAAAATTGAGTCTTTCTTTGTAACAGTACTTTGAATTTAAAATTAAAGTTCCTCATTATATTGGTTTAGGAAGCAACACTTGCAGCAGCTGCTACCTATCTGTAAAAGCATGTGTTTTCCCCCAGTTCTTATCAGACTGAAGGGAAAGCAACAAATCCAAAAGCCAATAGATTAAAAATATCCGATGGATATAATGAAAGAGATGAAGGGGGGCAGATGACACACAGATGAGTTTTGCTTAAAAATGTTTAATGTTGAGTAGTACCACATTTCTTCTTCATGTTCTGTGCCTTTTCATCCACACCTCCATCTAGCCTCTCTCCTCCCAGTGTTTGTTTTGTCACAGCATGTAAAGCCCAGGCCCTATTGAAGTGAGGGTGGTAATGGCTCACATCTGCACAGGTCCTGCACCAGTGACAGTGCTGCAGGACCAGCATAGCCTATACAGCTCTCAGGAACTTAGCAAAAGTAATGGTCATTTGAAAGCTCAAGAGCTTCTGCAGCACTGAGACTTGAACTAGTCTTAGAAACATTCCCTGAGCCTGCAGGCAGGGCAGGACTATTACCTGTCACCACACCACAGAGAGCTGGGTCGAGGAAGGCCTCTGCGACTTCAGCACAGGAATCCTGTGGTGCAGGCAAGAGCACAGCAAATTCCTTTTCCTTTCTTCAGTACTAACCCTGCCTGCATCACCAAGTGGACCAGAATTAGCTGTATCCAGGAGCTTGAGTAGAGAAGGAAAGGGCTGTGGATGTCATTGCTAACAGGAGTAGCCTAGTACTGACAGGAGAGCCATGAGTCAGGAGAGGTCAATCCCACAGTGCTGCATTTGTGGTGCTGTCCTCTCCAGAACAGGTGCAGTTGGTACTCAAGAACTTGCCTTCCTGGTTAAACATTCTCCAGGGTACAGGCTTTCCCAGCTCACACCTCCTTGTGTTTCTGGATTTGGGATAGTTGCCGTTCCCCTGGAAGTGCGTAGAGGACTGTTTTGTTTTCTGCCAAGAGCCACTAGCATCTAGACAGTTTTACCAGAGTTTATGGAAATATTTTAGCTAAAACAAATACTGAAGTTAAACCTTTGCATAGTTTCAAAGTATTTACAGGTGTGGTTTACCATGCAATTCAGGCTGATTTGAACCAGGATTAATGCTGAAAAAAAAGACATTCTGGCCCTTCCCTCTTCTGTCAATTCTTATTTCTGCTCTAAGCTGTAGTAGCAAGCTCACTGAGCTGCAAACAATGCTCTCAAAGCCAAGTGACAGCTTCTTCCTGCTGGATGAGTGAGTTGAACTGGCTGAGCAAGCCAGATACTAGTGTGAACCCAAAAGACTGCAAAGCAAGGGTGGACAGGACAGGTCTTCCCCTTTTAGTGCAACACAGCTTTAGATTAGTTTAAGAAACCCAGGAAAAATGGACGTTGATCATCAACACTTACAGTGTTGACACGATAGAGTGCTGACTAATGGCAGAACCTGGTTAAAATCTCTTCTGTGGCAAGCCAGGCAGAGATTCACACCAACCATAATCCAGTACACCTTGCCTTACATATACACATCATATATAAACACTCTATTACTCTCCATTTTTTGCCAAAATAGTCTGGACTAAAGTAAAACTAAAAAGTAAAAAAAGCAAAACATGAGAAGCACAGAAGTTGCTGGAACAGAGTACCTAACCCCTGTCATCTGTCCTGACTCTAGCTATAAACACTCATGCACTCTCACACACCAACCACCCTTGAAACAGGAGACGTCAGCCTTGGTCACATTTGTTGATCAGTTGCCAGCAGTCTCCCGATCAAAACACATGGACTAAAGGCTTTGAACTGTGGCTATCATCCAGAAGAGCACCTGCTCCTCTCTGCCTCAAACGTGTAGTTACATTAGCTGCTGCATGCCTAGTTTTGTTTACTGCTTCCCACTAACCTCTAACCATGCTTCCTTTACAAGAGAGCTTAGGTAAGCTGAACACAGCACTTACAAAGCTGGCAGAATTAGACTCCCTCTTGCAATCAGTCTGAGGGAACTCTGTCAGAACTGGATGTACAGGGCTCTCCAGGAAACCATATGAGAACATGGGCTGGCTTTAGAAAGAGTGGCTTATCTTATTTTCCAGGTGCCTTGTTTATCTGGATTAGGGATGAACAAGGGCCTCCCTTTCCCAAGACTTTTTCTGTATCATGGGGAGTAATGAAGAGGACTTGTCATTGCCTCCAGCTGCCATTTAAAACTGTCTCTGTTCCCTGCAGAAAGCAATGTAGATGTTTTCCAAAGGTGAGTGCTGTTTTCTAGTCTGATTATTTCAACACTTAATTATTCTGTTCCCACTCCCCAAAGTGTTTTATTTACTTGGTTTGTTGGAGCTGGCAATCACAGGTAGGCTTCAGGGTGCAGAGGATCGGAGAAGCACATCTGGCTTCCAATATTTCAAACTGTCTCTGTAAGTTGATGCCCTGATGGATTAAAAGCTGGAAGGAAGAACTATAGCTATTTATGATATAGCAAAGCCACACAGCTTGTGAAATTTGTTCTTCGTGCAAGAACATCAACCTTTTTCTGACCCTAGACTCTAATTTCAATCCTTGGTATCTGAACACTGCCCCTTTGATCAACAGCTACTAGTACATAATATTCCCAACCATTCAACAAGGTTGAGAAGCCACTTACTTCACACATTTCCTTCTTTTTCACATTCCCTTCAACACCAGTTTCCTTCCATATAATTAATAGAAATAGCAGGAGATAATAGAGAACATTGAATAAAGTCTCTCACTTATGGCTTACTCTGCAGTCCTCTCCTCACAGGGGCATCCAGGCCAGTCCCTTTGTCATGTCAACTACTGCATCTCTGCCCATCAGGAATAAGACAGTGCTATTGCTGGCTGATTCTGGGAAATGTGAGGACACAACATGTCATCTGAACTTGCCTCTACCATAATACTGTGGCCAGGGCTTTAAATACTTTTTACTGTATAACATGAGTTGGACAACATTTCTCATCAACAGTGGGACTGATTCAAACACTAGTAAGAGGAAGGACATCCTCTCATTTAGGCATGTGTCAGATGAAAACTAAGTGGCAGAGGCAGTTTAATAACCTTGCACCACACCCCACCCGATGGCAACAGAGCACTCAAAAAATCCCTGTGGTTGGCAGTGCTAATAAAGGCCTTGTCTGAATTACAAACATGACACAGTATGTCTCCAGCTGGGATTTTTAAGTTTTGGGAAGCACCCTCTGGTCCACAGTAGAGAGTCTTCTGCTGGGCACACAGAGGAAACACTTCTACCAAGCAGAGGAGGCAGAAATCAGACTCTCTTGGTGTGAAAGACTGTGTTCTTGGACAATGTTTACAATGAGCAATTCCAGCCCACTTTCTTAGTTGTCTTGTTTCACAATGTAGCCAAAATCACTTACACTACAAGATTTCCATTCTTCATTATGTTTCCTAGATTTGAAAAAGACAAAGGAATTGACTTGGCAGACGAGTTTTTAAAACTGGAAATTGCAGAAAGAGAGTACAGCTTCTTGTCACAACTCAAATCACTGTATTTGCAACTGATCTTCTTCCCAAAATTGTCATTAGCACTGATTGCACACTTTACTTTTTGAGGTTAACCTCAGCAGAGGCATAGAAATGTAAACCCTTGAGTTGGCTGAGATTAGGTCTGCAGATCAGTTTCTCCAAGGTACAAATGGAAATTGGCTTTAGCTTATGCAAAATGTGGCTCTGGGCCTGGTGGATGTTAATAATAAGGTTGCAGTGGCATAACAGTCTTCATACCTGCTGTGTATGCGTGGATGCAAGGCTCTAAATTCCTGTTAGGGAAGGTGGTCTTCCTTCACACTCTGCTGGTGGCACAGAGAGGCAGGGCTGAGTGCTGCAGCGGGCCTGGCCACCTTGCTCTTCCACACCTCTTCCACACCACCCACACCTCCCACATCATGGCTTTGGTAGGAAAGCCCAGTCGCCCCAGCAGAAGGGTGTCATTTTGCCTCCCCCTCTCCTGTGGGAAGGTGTCAGGAAACACTGTCTGTGGGAGCCTCCCCCTCCTCTTGGCCCTTGTTCTGGACTGGTGCAGGGCACAGGAAGGTTGCCATACTGCCTTCGTCTGGCAAGCCATGTGGGTGTGACCTGCGGAGAGCATCCGCCATCTTGTTTGTGCTCCTGAGGGTGAATACATTTCTGTAGGTAAAACACCTTGTCTCTTTGTATACTTTCAGTATTCATTTTGTTGTTATGGTGTGTTTCTTACTCCATTGTTTTTTGCATTCAGGAAATTGTTATCTCAGCCCATAGCCTCTGCCTTTGCCCCTCCCTTACTGGAAGCTTTGGGAGTAAGGGGAGCGGTTTATTTGGGTTTAATTTCTGGCTGGTGTTAAACCATCACAACTTCTGTCTGTTATGCAAAGGCACACTGCAGTTGTGACTCCGCTGTGGTATCGCTATGTAGATGTGTTAACAAGGACTTGTGGCTTCAGATTGATAGTGGATTACAGGAGTTTTTTAATACCAGATTTTGAAATTAATTCTTCTAACAGAAACAATTTGCAGATTACTTTGCTTACCAGTCAAAGTAACAGTTGAAGTCTCTCTTAGGAGATTATAGACAATTTCTGCCAAAGATTACGTTTTTCCATTGGAGAAAACCTTTCTTTTAGAGATTTCATTGAAACATATTTAAAAACAATGTGCATCAGAGATGATGATAAATATTTGCTGAAAACAAGTGGTTTCCAGCAATTTTATATAAATTGGCTTCACTTCTGGAAATGAAAAGGTGTAGTCCAATGAACTCAGGAATGTTCCCCTTACTGCTTAATGCAATAGTACAACTACACACAAACATCAAACTTGAGTTTAGTGAGACTACTGTGATTATGAAGTCTGCCTCTGAGCTCACTGGTGGAATGTGACAGATGCTTTAAGTCTAGCACATCCTAAAGAAAAACATAAAACAGTTGCACCTCTATTCTCCTTACCAGATGCCATATTTTGGTATTTGCAGGTATATCCATGGGAAATTCAGAGATCACGTCCACACTGTGCAGCTGAATTTTGCTGGAGTTGGGCACATGGTTGAACTGATGGCAGAAAGAGGCCCTTGGAATCATCATGTTTATCTAACAAGCACCCCATGCACTTGCTTTGACCTGTGCTCTCCTTCTGTGCAATGCCTGGCTCACCGGGTGCCACAGAGAGTGTTTCACATGAGTGATGTAGCACTCTTTCCTGCAGTGAGCAATTTAAAGCAGAAAGGTGGGTCTGATAAGGGAATTGTGAAAATACTATGCTAGCACAGAAGACTGAATGTTTAAATAACTGAGCATTCTTACTGAAGAAGAATGTATAAAACAAAGCAGAATTTCTCTCTGGCATGCTTTTCTTTGGTGACTGTGGGAGTTCTGTAGAGCTTTCCTAGCCATGACAGTAAGAAACAGGACAACTGCATGAAGCTAAGTCACAGCTGGGGAGGTTATTCTTCCTGTAATTCTACTTCACCTTCTGCTGAAAAATATTCTTCCTGTTTTGCTAAGTACAAACCAACAGTATGTCTTGGAGAATGAATGGCAAATGGCAAGTCACATGGCAGCTTTGTATTAATCTATTCATATCTGTCCTGTAGACCCAAATTGACACCAGATTAGGTTCCTTTCTGTATTTTCCTGGGATGGTAGCAATAAGTGCTTTAAGAAAAACACTTCTTAGGCAGGTGTTACTACCTCCTCTTCCCAGTAGCACTTGAAAGCTTTGTGCTGTGATTCAGTTCTTGAAGCCTACATGAAAACTGTGTTAATCCATGAGTTTAAACATTCATGCAGCTCCTTTCTGAACCTCTATAAGCAGATTGATACTGCAGATGATATCTTAAGCATCCTCTGAAACCTGTACTGGTACCTGACTACCAGGTCTAGCAGCTGCAAGTGATATTTCCTTCTGACTGTGAGCAACTTAGGAAATTTAGCCCATCCTATCTGATGCTAATTTGGTTATGGTGACTCACCTCCTTCCATGTTTTCCAGGGTAATTGCTACAACATTCTCTAGCTGCCAACACAATCCCCAGGAGTCTGTAGAAAATTTTTATTTGAAGTGTTCTAGTTGTAGAGGATGGTGGTTGATTTCTTAAGTATAACCAAAGTCTAATCCTAGCTATCAGGTGTTACTGGGAAACACTTCTAAAGAAATATCTTTCCTGCTTCTTCCGCAGATACATACCTTAGGAATGATGAAATAATCCATACTATAGACCTAGGAGAGTAGGAAATCTTTCTGTCCTACAGCTCACCCGGACCTATATGAAAACCTACTGGTTTTCATATGCACTGACACATTGCCTTTGGCACAAAATTCGAGACTTGTACCCTTTGTTTTTCCAGTAATAAAAGTCTTGGCTTAGCAGTAATTGATTGTACTCAGCACTCTGCAGAGTACTTTTTTCTCACATATGCAACCAACAGAAAGACCTAAAAATGGTACAAAGTTATAGTGCTTTGTAGGTAAATTTAGTGATAGCAGGATTTGCTGCTAACCTTCTCTCTGCGCTCCTTTTGCTTAGCTGATTGCTACATCTCTTTTGACTTGTAAGCAGTCCCGTGTAGGGGGTCTGAAAGTGAAGCTGATTCATCTTTCAAAGGAAACAGACTAGTCAAACTATACTTCTTTGTGGCCAGGCTAAAAATGTTGATTTTGCAATGCAATGAGCAGCTCAAAAAGTGAAGCACAAGATGACTCAAAGAGTCATACACATGCCATCTTTTAACATCAGCTGTCTAGCCCCTTGAATGCAAGAGCCTTCCCCTCTTTCCCACGTTTCTCTGACAGCAATTTCTAAAAGTACAACTTCATCCTCCCCTCCCTGTGCACCACATGCTGGTGTCTCACTCAAGTCCTTACTCAAGCAGATTCCAACCCTCTCCCCCAGCCCTCCAGCTTCAATTGCTGAGGTGCAGCAGAAGCATCCTCACTATGCTTCCAACACATATAGTCCAGAGCTTCACCAGTTGTGTTACACTCAGCTGTGACCATACCTGAATCCATAGGGAACATACCTCACTGAGCTGCACTCTGAATCCTGTGCAGATACAACAGAGTGTGTATTCATGAGCCTGGACACAGAGCCACCAGAAATGCCTACACCATTACACCAGGTGCTACATTTCTGCAGGAGGAGTATGTGTGGGCTCAGGCTGTCAGCATCTCTTTGCCGAGAAATCCATGTAAGATGCAGCATGTCCAAGCATTCACTCCTATTTGAGACCCCTTGTCACCCTGTCCTAAATTCTTCTTAGTCTTCCTCTCTGCCCAGGGTATGCGAGTGCATATTGGCAGTGTAGGTGTCCTGCTTGGTGACAGCAGGAGCCAGAGTTTGCACAAGGTGGCCCAGGTTTGCCTTGTCTCCGGGCAGGCCAGTGACTTTTAAGATACATCCAACTGACTCAGTAACGTAACTGCTTTCTGAAAAACAATCTGTAAATATGCACGTGTTGGATTTGGACCTCATCTAAAGTAGCCTGGCTGATGCAGAAACACTAGGTCAGTTTGGTTAATGCAAAACTGAACCAGGTCCACCAAGATCCTCATCTGGCTTTGAGGCAGCATAGCTGCTGCTCCCACTGCTCCTGTAAAGCTTGTTATGATAAATGGTGTAGCCATACAGAGGAATACCATCCATTCCCCTCTATATACCACTCATCTGACTTTTGAAGACCCAAGTACTTCTACCTGCAAAGTCTGAGTGGCTTGGCTGTAACCCTTTTGGAAAGCAAGTACCTTAGGCATTGTTGAAAATCAATTTTCTTTCTCTTTTCCACCCACTTCTTCTGAGTCAGACAATGCCTGAAAAGAAATGCGAGTGTATTTTTTTTTTTTTTTTGACACAGTGGACTGAGTTTAACAAATAAAAAGTCAAATAGAAATACATTTTAATATTGTGCAGAGTACTTTTAGGCCACCTTCAAAGATACTGTAATGCTCCATCTCCTCTGACTCAGTCAACAGCATGCTTCATTTACTTTCTTTGGAGTTACAACTTGGGCATTACTCCTCCATTTCACTGGCAAAGCTGAAATACTGATGCAATTCAAATCAATGCACCTGTTTTAAACAATGATGCTGCAACACGGCATCTCTGGAATAAAAAGGTTGCAATGAATTAGGGAGGTAACTTCTCCTTTGAGGGAGGAACACAGCCAGCAGAGGTTTAGGACCTGGAACTGGATCCAGGCTAAAAACGTCACTGTTGCTCTCTGTAAAGACCTGACCATTTAGGAAACTGGCTCCTTTCTAAACCTCCTGGCTCTGTCAAGCATGTGACATTTGGGAGTTTCTAAACTCTTGTAGTTTCATAACTTTCTCAATCGCTTAAATGCCAGAGGTCATAAAGCATGTGACTCTCTTCAAATCTTACCCTTTTAAGGTGAGAAAAATCATATATATCCACCTCCACCTGAGGCTGCCTCTGGATGCCCTTGGCCCACCTTGAAATCATTTGCATGTAACCACTGATCTCTTGAGGCTTTCCAAACTCAGCAGTCAGGTCAGCAACAAAACTTCCAAAGACAGTACAACCAGTAATACCCAATAAAAATAACCATATGAAACAGTTCTTTTATTTGATGCATGCTGTTGCATGCTGTGGAGAAATCATTGGAAAAATGGCCTGCACCAAAGTGTTGGCTTCTTCCCTATCTTCTTCAGAAAATTTCTTCAAGATTTGAGTCTGGGTACCAGTAGAATACTTCTCTAAACTGCAAGATAATCTGTAATGCATCTTGGCCTTGAGTAGCAAACTTCAGAATTTGTCTATATTATGGATTTTGAAGACAAAATGTCTTAAAAAAAAAAAAATTGTCATTCATTGCTTTATCCTCAAGAGTATGTTTCAGCAGCTCTTCTCTGAAGCTACAGAGATGGTTAGTATCCAGCTTCATTTATTTCCCTGTCAGGAGCTAAGCTTAACATGTTCCTTGCATGAACTGTACATTCTGTACACTTATGACTAAACTTTTTTGACCTTGCAAAGACCTGCATTTTCTCAGTTTCTGGAGTGAATCATGGCAGGATCTGTGCATCTTTTAAACACAGTTCTAAAAACTGTAGAGAGAAGCTCTGTTCCTAGTCGCATTCACAAAACAAAACAAGGCATTAATAAAAGTGCAACAGAAGGGATACTCACTTGCAACGCTTGGCTAGCCTTTTTTTTTAATCCCCAAACTGTCATCTAGGAAACAATTTTTTTTTTTTTTGATCATTAGCACAGGATTTATAAGAAAGGAATCCAAAGCTATCCTGTGACTGTGATTCACTTTCCTGAGCCTACTACCATGAAAACTGTAAATGATGTAATAGGCTGTGACTTCTAGTCAAAGGTTCATCATAGAGTCCACTAAGTAATTTATACTACCAGGTCTGCATTTTACAGTAAATGGAAGCAAGGAACTGAGAGAAACATGATATTGGGAAGGGAAAGACAAAAAGAAAGTAAAAGGAGGATTAACTAAAAATGGTTAATCAGTGTTGGTAAGTTGACCACACATCTCAAGTGCACATAAAGTGTATGGGGAGGTGGGCAGGGGAGGAAACCTTTTCTGGTAGAAACCCAGGAAGTTTTATGACATGAGAAAGACCCCTCCACTTAACAGAATCTGACAGAAGTACTAAACATGTCTGCAGCTGAAAGCTGAAATATGGTAGTGGCCATTAATTGACAGAGGTAAATACAGGCTACACAGAGGTGGGCTCTGCACTGAGCCACTTAGAGCAGCAGTGGGAGATGCTGAACACAGTTTGTCAGAAGCAGAATATCAAAACACACTCAGGGTAGGATTGCTCATAAACCATACTTTTTACGATGACTAGACTTTAAAAGAATGGTTAACTATGGAGCCCAGCAATAGCTGGAACCTGGGGAAAGATTTAATTAACCAAGAGTAAAATAGGCAAAGAAAAGTGGGAGGAACAGCAGCTAGCATTTTAAGAAGATCTTGCTTAAATCCTTTGCAGCATACATAGGGCAGAGGTATTGTGCAAAGCTGCCTGCATAGCGTGCCATACCAAGACTGTGCAGCTATCAGGGAGTGATGCTGAGATTTTAAATAAGCAGCAGCAGCAGAGTCCCTTGTGTGATAAAGGGATATTTAATGTAAAGGACCATTATTGCAGCACAAGTTCTAATGCAGTGTCCTCTCTCTCTGCAGCACAGCATTATCTGGAGAATTCCTGATGACATACTCACATTTTCTGTTTTGGTTTCCATTATGAAAAACCACAAAGGAAAAGCTATGTAGCAAACTGCTTTGGCTTGCCATTTGTTAAAACGAATGCAGATCCCTCTGCTGCACAGCGACCACCTCTGCAACTGAAAAAACCCATAAATATTCCTGCAGCGCACTAAGAAATCTCCCTGAAGTCAAACAGGAGGTTCCCAGAACTTCAGAAAGCAAGCATTGCCTCTCCTCAATTCTGACTGTAAAGAAAAGAGAAGTTTTGATACCCTTCAGCAACAAAATGCGATCAACAAGGATGCAACAAGCAACAGTTTATTTGTAGAAAAATCCTTTAAAATTTACTACAATGTAAGATTAAGGAAAAAATAGTCTTAATATATATACATACAATATATATAAACAAACACATATCGCACCATGAAAATTACATGCTTTTTAGAACAGAGAATGAGTCATATTCCCTCATATCAATTTAAAAGTTATCACTGCAAGAAACCTTGCTTCCTTTTTTTTTTATCCCCATCAAAGTTTTCAAGTACAGGAAGTAAGTAATGCAGGATCTAATAGTAGAAAACCTTTGTTATACACAAATTACAACTGACAGCTAGACAATATTATTCTGCAGTATCCAACACTTGTATTTTTTGAACTCTATTATAATGATATGAACTTTTACCTGAGGTGCATGGAAATAATGAAGCATGATAATTGGCAAGTTTAAGAGATTTTCACATTATGATTTGACTGTAATTGAAGTTGATTAGGTATCACATCTATACCCATAGTACTGGCACAAGAATGCTCTGCGTGAGTCATCACCAATGACTTAGAAGTGCAGGAAAAATTAACAGGCAAGCACCACTTGCAATGATAAGCATGCAGACAATTTAAGTGAAACAGAGGTAGCATGTTCTTGTAACTCCAGCAGGGTCATTCAAATCAACTGCACTCTCCCTTCTGCAAAAGGCACTCACTTTTTCAGCTAAAAACGATGCACTTACTTAAGTTTGGTCAGACTGACCACAAATGGTGGATTTCTCTCCTTACAAATATAAAAAAATGTTAAGCAGAGGACACAGTGAAAAGAAAAAAAAAAAAGAACGTAAGAAATAGACATATAAGGTACTATGTGCTATTCCTCTCTCCCCTACCTTTTATGGGGAGAATTATATAAAACAGTTGCAATACATAATCCAAAAGTTAAGACTTTCCAGTTGAAATGGCAGTATTAAGCAGCACATTCTCAATCAGAAATAGTTTTAGACCACCAGAAGTACACCAGTCTTTTTAATAAAGAGCAACAACTCACAGTTAGGAGTAGAAAGTTTATGCACAAAAAAGGTGGTGCCAGAGAAGGATCCTCTGATGCAAAAGCTCATAAATTAGTATGCACTGTAACTTTTATACTGTATCTTTTATCTTTTCTGCACTTTGAAAGGATGTCCACACAAAACACCTCCTCTTACCGTGACACTACAGAACTAATGGAGTTATAAGATGTGCCACTGTTGCAACTGGAGGCATAGGCCTCTTGACCATTAGCATCTAAATTAATTTTGAATACAGAAGATGCCTTCAGTAAGAAATCTGCTGCATCCCTGCGACCTAATTCCCTCAGCTTAGACATTAGTATGCCTACAGTGCTGTCAGGTGCATTACTCCATTCCTGCAGAAGGGCATGAACTGGGCTTGAGAGAAAGTAATTTTGTGTTCCATTACTTGTATTGTACTTTGCAACAAGATCAGGGAGGCCCAGGTTCATGGCAAGAAGGCACCAATCTTTGCCCATTGGATCAGGTGGATCCAAAAGTCGACTTAGTTTTCTCCTGGTAAGCAGATTCAGATCAGAAACATGAATATCCATTCCTAGGCTTGCCTGGGAGTAAACATCAAGACACCCAAAACACAGTATACTGCTAAAGCTCTCTTTATATCCCCCCATAGTGTTAGTTAGTGATGTCTCCTTTTGACTCTGTGCACGGAAAAAGTCTCTAGGCTGGTAGACCATTACTGGTTCATGATGCTCCCTCAGCTGCTGAGGACTAAGGTAATATTTCCCGGTCAGAAGACCTGGTAAGGTTGTGGCTATTAAGTTATCAATGGTGCTGCACACAGAATCCAGGAGTAAACAGCACTTGATCTTCTCTGTTTCCAGTCCTCTAACTTGAACCTCTATACCCTGCCCATGGTTGACCAGCAGCACTAAAAGCTCAGCTCCACGATTCATAATCTTTGATCCATTTACCCACAGACGTATATCAGCATCTCCCTCTGTGCTCTGCTGATGAATCCACCTGCAGAGATTCACCTGAACTTTATGAAAAATTCCACAAGGAAATGGGGTAAGATGTTCCACAGGAACAATTCTAACACCACCATAAATCAGCACTTCATCCTCCTCATCTGTCCAAGACCTGTGGAGATTGTCAGTCTTTATGAGAGCAGGAATATCCACCATTGCTCCACTGCTAAGGTCCCTTGCACAAATATCCATGGCATCCAAAATCTGTATCAGTTCTTCCACGTCACTATCTGTCACCAGACGCTGGATGTCCTCTATGGTGTACCGACCTCTATAGTGATGGAGGGCTTTTGGGTTCTCCACTGACAAGATTTTTCCAAGGACATTAGAACAGAGCCAGCGAGGATCCAGAAGCACAACATCTTGGACAGTTTCACTCTGCATAATGTTAATCTGTTTGTAAATACAAAAGTTACTGTTTACATCTTGTGAAGTACAAGATGATAGCCCACGTTCTCAGCTTCCTAACAGACTGACCTGACAATTTGATTAACACTGCTCACAGGAAAAAACAACAGTGCATTTAAATATATGGCAAGTACTCAGAACAAGAAACAGATCCTGTTGTTGTTATTTTCCACTAGTAATGAAATGATTGCAGCCCAACAGCTGGAAAGCCTAGTCAAGCCTGCAAGCTGTTTATGCAAAGGTGTTAGCCTACTGTTTAATTTCTAATGGACACATATAAATCTCTCAAATGCAGTGAACACCTCATTGAAGGTGATAACATGGTGATCCTTTCTGGGTATTCTATATTCTTACAACTATAGCAATAAACTGTAATTCTTCCTGTCTCAAAGAGATTATGTTGAACAAAATAGAAGCCACAAGACATAATGATAACAGAAAGTGTTAATAAGCATTCTCTGCTTCTTATGATGTCTTAAGAGGAAGAGGAAAAAACCAAACTATTTTAGACATTTGCTTAAACTCATAAAAAATATTCTACCAGAACAGTATTATGCAAATAAAGAGATGGAATTTAGATAAAACTACTTACTTCTCCTATGCTATGCAACTGCTGTGCAATATGCCGTAAGTCATTTTCGCTTGCTAGGGGATTAAGATGTTCCTGTACATCATACACGAACTGCTGCAAGGACATCAGCTGGTTGGGTCCATTAATTTTTCTCCAGGAAGGCAGTGTGGAGATTATTTTTTCACACAGGTGAGTCATAGGTGGGCAAGTCTTAGAAAAGCACAGAAAACATCCATTTGAGAATAGTGGTACTATTTTTTTTAATGGAGGTCTAATGAATTTGTAATGAATATTCAGATCTGAAGAGTTCTCTTTGTGCTGGACCCTTACTCTTTCATCTGGCATTCGCTTGCCTTAAGATCGATCTACCTTTTCTTGAAGAAGTGAATTGCAGAAACCAGTTTTTCACTGAAATAAGCAAATTTTCCAAGTATCACCATGAGTTGCTGTCATGCATCTGTAAGGTAATGCTTATTTCTGAAATTATCAGAATTTATTTAGAATCTGTACTCATCAATATCTTTAAAGGACTGATTTATTTCAAAAGGTGAGACAGAAGGGTACTAAAGAAGCAAAAATGGCACTTTGATGTACTTTGATTGCCTTAGACTTCACTAATGCCTTCTTGCTATATTCTCAAGCCACAGCTTCCACTTCTTATGCAGTAAACTCCTTCAGATTTCAAGCTAGTAACTATAGCTATAATAAAGCTTTCTTAGAGAAGATAAGCTTAGAAAATCAAGAGACCATCAGGATGTAAATTAGGCTGAATTTTGCATGAATCCAAATATTTTCCTCAACCCACAGAATTAATTCAGTAATACATCCACTTTTAATCAATTACAAAAAAATATGTTTCAAAAGTAGCTGCAAAAAATCTTGTTGGTGTGTTACATAATATTAACCCATTTAGCACAGGCTACAAAAAATTTTACTTGGTCGCCCTTAGTATGGAAGTCTCCATGATTCATGGTGATAACATCAAACCATGGCTACACTTTACTTTTAGTCTCATATGTGTATACCTACACATACAGATACAACTGCAAGCAGTATTTTTCAATTAAAAAATGCAGTCAAAAGTTAATACATATTCAGTTTACATATCCATATTTGGAATTATCTTTCTAAAAGTTGAGAAAACTGTTCTACTCTGGTGTGTTTTTAGCGAAAAAACTTATTTTCCTGAAATATATTTATAATATATTTTTCTGTTTCTCTATAATACTACACTGATTAAAAAAAAAAAGGGGGGGGGCAATGCTGGAATCCAATTACTGCCAATCAAAAAACAAAACTATGACTTTAAACTGTCATCTCAAATTGCTTCCTTTCAACAGAGAGTATTTTGGTCATATGCTTGAAACAGCTACTATTTTCAAAATGCTGACTGAATCTTTGAGTCAAGGGTTTGTTTATCACAAGACCTGTCAAGTGTGCTGTTCGAACACTGGAACAACAGTGGAGTTTTTCTGCTTCATTGTTCTAAGTTTGAAATTTACCGTAGATTATTACACAAGATGTTCACATTTTGGCTGATCCAACCCAGACTATTAGACACTACTTACAGAAATTATCTGGCTTCTTATTTCTTGCAAGTGGTTTCGGAGAAGCTTCATATCTTTAGACCCAGATGCTCCAGCATCCAGGACAAATAACTTTTCTGAAATTTGCAAATCATTTCCAAATCTAAAGGAAAATAATTAATATTAACTTAGCTCCAAATCCTGTTTACTTCTTAATACAATTGTACTTCATTCTTAAATTCTACTAGAGTTGTTTTTCCTCAAGGAATGATTAAGTAATGATTATACTGAGATATTTTATAAGCACAGACACTGTATCTGCTGTATAATTTTCTTGAAAATAAGGAGAGATATTGAGAGAAATTTTTCTTTCAGGATGAAGAGTGAATATGCCTAAGAAAATTGTAACTGCATCACATGACTCGTAATTACAAAACTAAATATTTTACTAGAGATTACAGGAATTTATTCTTTTTAAGGTCTTAATGTCTATTGCTTGCTTTCTTCTCACTTTAAATTGTCCAGTAGTCATTGCTGTTGACAGATCTCTTTCTCACTTCCTTTTGACTTTCCAACCACACAAACCTGTTTGCCTAGCTCTGGACACATTTGCATTTAAAAGGATTCCAGCACCAAAGATGACGCACAGGTATTTTTCTATTGGTTTATTTCAATTGATTAAGATACTGCCCCCCCACTATTGTGCTGGAATTCCTACATGTGTTTCTTTTACAGCCCAGACAAGTTTCTATACTCGGAGGTATGGATGGTTTCTCATACCCAGTGTTTCCCACTAACATGCTCACTCTACATATAAGATATTGTTACTTTAAACAATAGTATGTTTATGGAAAATTCCCCATTTCCATCTACCATTAGCATGAGGTCCAGACATTTGCTGAAGAATTCTACAAGTTTCACTAACTTCTAGGTACCTCTTGGATGACCTTGTCATTTGTGTGACTCCACAATGTCCAGCTTTTTGCAAACTGTGTGAGGAGTACTTCCAGGCCTCATTTAAGTTTTTTTCATACCTATCCTAAATCAGTAAAGAGCTAAGGGTAGTTCTCTGGTAAATTTTCCTCTTTTGCATCCAAAGTTTTTAGCTGGAAATGGCCTACTTTTATGAGACCAGTGCAAAACCTGAGAACCAAGATGTTAGACAGAAAGTTGTAACAGGTCTTTGGATGAAGCCCAGTGTTTACAGGATCAGACTGCCTACACCACAATTAATTTTCACACCACTTGGCTCATTTTAGCTCACTCAGGGCAGCTTACTCACTGTAATATTGGTAAATGTTTCAATTTTAGTACAACATACGCTTCCTGAACATACTCATAATATCATAATATTATGTAAGCCACATAAAAAGCCATTCCCTATTTAAATGCATTTTAGTATTTTTCTTTTCAATTATCATGTTTAAACAATATGTATAAATATACTTCTCGCTTACCTGTTCCTGATTTCTTTCAACAAGGAGATGTCTTTGTCATACCAGAACTCTCCCCCAACAGGCCGAGGCAGATTCACTATGTCAGCATGCGTGGCAACCAAAACAACATGCAGGGGACTTTTCAGCTTTCCACCAAATGCTGGAAGAGAAACAAGAGGACTCCCTCACTATGAGGCATGCCTATGGAGATGGCTGATACTGACCCAGAAAAGCAGAAATACGTTTGACGTTCTTCATATCAACCACTTTTGTAGTGATTTACCAACTCTAAGCACAACCATTAACAGTGTAACTGCTGATGCTCTGGCAATTATCTGCTTATAGGACTGTGTATATAAGACCCAATTTTAATAGCCAGACTATTTGAGTAACATCAGATACATTTATATTGTGTTACTTTATTGGCTTAACAAAAACAGTGATCAGTAGCACTAATGATATAGCTACTAACTACAAACTATGACAGCATGAGGAAAAAATAATTAGAAATAGCAGCTTCTTGAAAGGGTTTTGCATAATCTTTGGATAGTCCTTAATATTACAGGTGCAGAACAGAGGCTTGTAAGAACACAAAATGTCTACAACATTCATATGCTGATATGAATGCTATTTTGCAGTACTTACACAAACAATGACCTCTCACTTAGGTGAGAGTTAAGTAGGAAAGCCTGGCAGAAGCCATGAAAAAGAATGAGAAAAAAAGAAAGATACAAATGGCATGAATGAGGTGACAGTACAGAACACAGAATTTTCAATCTTTTTCTCAAACTCATATTCCAGAAAAGAGAAGACATCATTAAAGTATTTTTAAGAGAGACAGTACACCCCAATCCTGCTCTTTTAGCCCTAAAAAAAATCACATGGGAGAAATATGCTTATATCACTGCTCAGTTCTCATCAACTACCAGCTACATAGTCTTGATTAATTCATAAAAAGCCACATTTCCCCACATCTCTGCATAGCATGTCCAGGCAAGTATTTTGTAATTATCTCCTTTTTTGTTTTTTTTTGTTTAAATTGGCAGCTAAAGGCTTAGACAAAATAACTGGAAAATAATTCCAAGAGTTTTAACGTTTCTGCAAGCATCAGTTACTAGATTTACTTGAGAGATTTGTAACAATACAGAGATGCATGGGTACCCAGACTGAGATGATCAGTATAAACACAGATTTAAGTGAAGTATCTAAATAATGCTGATAATCAGATAAGCAAGAAGAAAAAATCAGCTGAGACTGAGGAGAGGTGAAAAGCTGTCAGCAGCTGCCAAGTAGCTGTCTTTGCAGCTTTGTCACCTTTTTGCAAATTTCTGAGCTTTAACTTTCACAGGTAATTTATTGTTGGTTAGATCCAAATGCTGATATTATAAATGTTGTAATTTGATCTCAAATAGAAAATAAAAAAATGCAGATGCCTGAATGGAAAACCAAGGGTTGGCCTTGGCTCATTGTCTGGCTGAGATAATGCATACAGAAATGAGCAGAATACAGAAAGAGAGAGAGAAAATAACTCTTTGCACAATGTTAAGTATTTAATACATTTTTTGCTGAATCCCTAGCATTGTTACAAATGTCCTTTAGGGCCAAGTTAGATCCACTGGCTGGAATAATCTTTCAGATCATAGAACCAAGACACGTGTCAGAGCTTGGCTAGTCCAAGAAACTGTCACAGTCTGCAGACCAGTACTCAGCTACAAACGCAAACAAGTTACTGTATATACACCTGGACTACCAGACTTTTTAGGAAAATTGTTATTTACATTAATTTAAGTCTGCCCACCAAGGAACTTTCAATAAGCCTGAATATAAAACAAATAAAATTACTTAAAACCTGTGCAAAACTGGAGCATTTGTGACATTTACAAGAAATACTGATTTCTGTGCATCAGCACCAAAAAGTTATCATATTTGAAGTCCAAACAGAACACTAGTTAAATACATGAAAGTTGCATATACTGAGGGGTAATGCTGTTCCATAATACTGTCCTGTCCTGTTGTCACTGACAAGACTAATTTATGCTGAAAATATTGTTTATTGGGGCTAGATATAAGAGGAAATTAAACGTGTCTAAACTTGGTTTTGAATGGTTCCATCCCTCTGAAACACTCTTGACAGCTTATCTGACATAAAACTTTGTCTGCCATGTACAGATGTAAATCCCAGTGCCACTAGATACTGCACTGTACTTTGTGACATTTTTAATTGAACTAAGTGGTGTGTACAACTCTTCTGGCTTCCTCCACAGATAAAATTCCCTTTTGCCAAGAAACCTAATGTAGAGTTTGTTTGAATACATGGGGATGAAGACACTCAACACGGATGATGTACAGACTTGCAGAGAAATACAAGCAGCTTTATTCTCTAGTATCTTTATATCTCTAACACTTCATTAACAAGCACAAGAACATACCTATTGGCTCCTCAACTGGGACCAATGATTTCAGGAAATTGAGCCAGAAGGTCACTTGGTTTAACTGGATTTCATAAGGCTCCTCAAGACTAAAAAGCACTATGTGAATTGCAGTGTGATCATTTGCAGCAAAATAATCATAACAGCAGAAGTACACAGGATTCCCAGAGAATTCCCAGATGCTGAAATCACCAACTCCTGAAAAACAGACAAACAGATGAAGAGATCACACTTCATCAGCAAGCATGAAACATCTTCTGGCCATGGAAATAAAAACAAAACATTTAATCTGATTTAAACTTTCACAAACATAAACTGTATGCATGTGAGAAAGCAAGACTGAAAATGCAATCATGAACAAAGGGAACAAGTTTCAGTCAGTTTCAGAGGCTTAGCAGTTGGACCCTCAAAATCTGTTCCTATCTCACATTCCTTCTCTAGGACATTTAGCTGGATTCCATATGTAAGTACCTGTGTTAAATGCATGCAGTCTTATGCAATTAAATTGAGCTTTGCCTTGAACAACAGCAGCAGATCTTGGAATTGTCTTGAAAACCAAGAATAATGGCTCCCATTCTTTTCCTGTTCACCTCAAAAAAGCTTAATATTTTTATTAATTATTCTTAATATGACACCACTGATTCTAAAAAGAAGCCACTTTGCTTTACAGAATTGTACTATTCACGTTGTGTTGGTAAATCAGGGCTGAAGAATCACCATGTCAAGGATTCCAAGAATTCCATGCTTCTTTTTGCCAACTCCTTTAGCTTTGTATCAAGACAGTACAGAGAAAGAAAAGAAAGTCCTTCTGATAGTCCACGGCACAAGTCTGTTTCCGTGCAGAATGTGACTTGGCTTCAAATCATACTGAAGGAAGAAATTAGCCTGCACAAAGCACAAGCTTCAGCTACTTGGCAAACTCACTCTTCAGCATCTAGGATAAATGTTTTGTCACTGCATTCGTTATTGTGCACTCATAAGCAGGTTTCTGTCTCCAGAGTAAACTCTTGATTAATACTAACTCTTCTTCAAAATTGCAGCTGCTAAGGCAGGCAAAACATTTTCCTTATGAAGAAGAGATCTGACACCCTATAAAAATGACAATTAGTATGGCTGGTGGAGTATAAGCACAATTTGCATGGTCTCAGAGCCAAAAGCCATGTGTGTACTTACGACACCTTCTGTGATTGACCCCTCTTACTGCTAACTGGCTTCAACTGTAGAGCAGTTAGTTTCCTTGCAAAAAAAGAAATTAAATCAGAAGCTCCACTCACAATGACTGATGAGCTCCAGGGCTCACCAAATACGCTCCAGCCCAGACATGGAGTGAGAACAGTATGTCCTTCGCATAGCTGGGAATATACTTAAATGCTGAGGACTAAATGAGACCAGAGTAAATCTGATAAAATCCCCAGATGACATAAAGTATAGGTGAAGAAGCCTTCATACTAGTAACCACTTTGCTGACCTGCTCCTGTCATACCAAATCCCTCTTTTCTACTCTCCCACTTACCTCAAAAACGTTTGTATGTAATACTATAAAGATCTCACATGAGTGATTAAAATGTGTATTACAACAGCTACTGAACTTCAGGCAGATTTACTTTCTCAAATAAATTAAATCCCACCAGTGTTGGATTGTCAAACACAGTCACTACTATACCAAGTCAGACTTTTCCTCCCATTTTTATTTTAAAAAACAAGTTAAATGGCATTAACTGTCCTACAGCATTAAGGCCCAGGGCTCTTCTTACCATGTAAGCAGGCATTCTGGATGTCAATGGCCTTGGTGGACTGGTCATCAGAAGAGAAGTGAGAGTGATGAACAGGTGATACGAAAGTTTCTAATACCCCTTTGGTCAGGCCTGGCTCAAACATCATACTGCGGCTTCTCACGCTGACATTTTCACAACCAGGATAAAGATTCGTAATACTTACTGAAACTAGGTCAGGGAAGGAAAAATGAGATTACAAACCATGTGAAAAGCACAACAAGATCACTTCAAAATAAGTATGCAAGCCATAAAAGCAGATTAAAAAGCCCGAAGTGCTCTTCAAAGAAAGGAGATGTCTATGAAGCTGTGGGAGTACACAACTACATTCTTGTTCTGAATGATTAAAAGGAAAATATTAGAATGATCCCATAGAGCACTTATGTCTGTTAGTATACACATCTCTGAGTGGGACTCATAGAAGAAGACTGTAATTTATGTGTATGAAAGGTTTGAATAGTTAAAGTTCTACGCTGCAAAGATAAACTGCCTTTTTTTTTTTTTTTTTTAGCTAAGAGCTACAATTTCATTGCATGATCTATTATTATTGGCATGGGAATGTCACATATTCATATTATTGACTCCTGTAAGTAATGATAAAAATATCAGTCTCTGGGGTGGTGGGGGAGAAAAGCAGGTCCTTCACCAAAATTATTTTACTAATAAGCAATTTTTAAGTTTCTTGTTTATTCAGATTCCCAAAGTGCAAATGAGAAACAAAAGTGCATTTTAACTGACTTGCACCATCTAGTGGATAAAGATTTCCTTCCTCCACTAGCTGGCAAATTCTAATATTTGGGTTTTACAGCAGAAAGAGATTATCTGTTAGCTGTAAAACTACATGTTCATGTTTGATCTCCTAGTGTAATATTTTAAATCTTTCAGCTCTTGTAAATAAATATTTAATGAATTCACACACTTATTTTGACAGAATTTAAACAAACACATAAAACACGTGACCAAGTATAGACCAAATTGTGCGGATTTAAACATTTCTCTGATTATGTCACTCAGCCCATAATATAATTTACATGCTATATAATGATTTACATCCCATATACACATATACTGAAAGAAGCAAAACCCAAACTTCCAAATGCTAAAATAACACCATAGAAGCTTTGAATATATAGAACCTCACATCCTTCTGGCTTTACATCTTGGTAAGCTCTTTTGAAGGGCATGCTTCAACTTAACATTTATTTCTACACTGATTTGCCAGTGTGACTGGCAGTCTTTCTGATTTTATGATGGTGTGAGCACATAACACCTCTTCTATGGTTCTGTTACCAACCAACACAAAAAAATCTAACTTCAGTCAAAATCTTCCTGTATTGCCTCCCTGAGCTGATATTCCCTGAGTGGTTTATCGCCCTTTGTATGACATAGTAAATTAAGATAAATAAATCAAGAACTTTTGACTGATTAATTTAATCAAGTTCTTTTTTCTGTTGTCACAGATGTGAGGCCCTTGTATTAAGTAAACATCAAATGCAGTAACAATCTGGGTGGCATGGGTCTTGCCTTGTTAAGCCACCTTGTGAATGCCCTATAGCTTCCTCAGGTGAATAGAGAGAAAGTAGAGATTGAAACTACCACTAGCACTGTTCTAACATTACTTAAAAATGATGAAGAAAATCGAAACCTGCAAGTATTATCCAAAGGTTTTTTTTAAAAACAACAACTCTGGCCTCATCTAAAACTTACACAGTAAGATCACTTCCAAACATCATTTTAAACTTGAGCACCTCAACATGCTTAGCTTGCTTGTATAGGCTCCCAGTGCTAGAAAAGGGACCCAGACAAACAGTTCACTGGTCTTTTCACTGTCCCCGTGTGGATTCTTCAAAAACTGGGCACACACTCAAGAGTAAACCTAGCTAGTTTCTCCACACCTTGTAGCTCCTCCCACTTTGCACAGGTCAGCTGGTGCTACATGAGCAATCTATTGCCCAATATTTGCAAACATTTACTTCAGTTTAGAAAACTTCAATTTTCAGCTTGTTTAAAGACAATTTTAGACACCTCTAACTGGGCTAATTCAAACCTGTACCTTATGGAAAAGCACTCTAAGGCATCAGAGGCAATTCTGAAACGTGTTATTACTTAAAAATCACATAGAGATGCAGCAACTGTTCCAATTTTTCAGTGTTTACTGAAGTTCCTCCAGCAAAAAGGAAGCTAGCAATGACACTAATGTTTGCAGCCTAGGACTTCTTGTGAAAAATAAACAGCAGTGTTTACAAGTCCTGTCCTCTACTGTGCAAGTTCACTTACGTAGCATGTAAAAACAACCTTAACTACTCATGTATCCTTCACACTTGCTGGTCCTCTTCCTCTGACTTTAGGTACAAGCCTGTGCACAGAGAAGTCAATCCCCTCTCCCTTTTTCTTTTGTTTCTTAGACTATTAGGCTGTCCTGTCTTTTGCAGTGCAGCCAACAGCTTCTCCTTAGGAGCTTAGAGAATAAGAAGAAACTGTTTTCTCATACAAACATTATGGTTCAAAACCATACCTGAAGGTTTGGAAGACAAAGGAGATGGGGGGAATCTGCTTGAGTTTGTGGAGGAGAGCCTAGGCCTACGTCTTCGGAAGAAGCTTCGTATCAGGCCGCACTTGAGGGACTCCACAAGGGTGGTTTTCCCAGTGCCAGAGTATCCAAACAACTTCAGTTTTATCCGGGGCTGTGGATTCTGTGTGTGCCTCAGCTGCTGGATAAAAATCCCCCGGTGCGTATCCTAAAATTCAACATGAAAAAGAAATCAGAATGTGTGGCAGGGAACTTCTGCCTCCCAACAAACTCAACATGGGGTTTAGGTGCACTTTCTTGGCAGACTGGTGTTGATCTGATTCATCATGTAAGCCATCAGTTGCTGGACAGGCAGACAGGAGAGCTTAATGCTCACTCTAAAGAGCCACTTTGACATTTCATGAAAATCGCATGTCTTCAGGCTCAAATCAGTGAATGGAATTATTTTGACCTCCAACGGAGAGGGCAAAGGTGTCAAAACTAGCCTCTTTCAGTGCCCATTCTCCTAACCCATCAGTCTCAGAAGGTTAACCAATATACATACTCTTACAGAATATACATGCAGCACTGAAGAATTTTGCTGTGACAGCTATCATCTGAACCATCCAACAACTCAATGTGCATTTCTTCTCTTCTTTTCTTTACATCAACTTTTTCAGTGCTTCTCATGTTTGGGTGAATTTCAAGGAAACGGGGAGAAAGCAGGGAAGTGTGAGGGCGAAGGAACTAGACTCATCTTCCCTTTCTTCATTCCCCCATTTGGAGCTGAGAGAGAGGCTCTGTTGTTTTGCATTTGCACCTAATTTACATATAAGATGAGCCCCCCTGAATTATAAGCATGCAGCAACTGAGCTGAGAAATTTGACAGAAACAGTAGTGCATACAATTTTGTTCTTCCTCACCAGCAGGCATTTATTTAGTAAGTTAGTCACAGTGCAAACATTGCACTGTTACAGCTAATACTGAATCCTCCATTAGAGCCACTATGATAGTAGGTTCTTCATTTGCCTGTATTACAGGCAAAATACTTCACAAGCACAAAAAATAAGTGTAAGGTATGCTCTGTATTAGATGAGACTGACCATTTAAAGTAGTACTAGAATATTTTTAGTGGTTAGATATAATTTTTTAATTTTAATTTATCAGATTCTCTACTATGAAGTATAATGCATTTTCCCCACATATATAGGTATAGGCCTTCATTAATGTATATTCCACTATCAAGAAGAGAGTTACAGTTTACTAATATTTCTTTCAAAAGAGATCTGACCTTCTTCCTTTGTTCTAGGTCAATTTGTATTATTTTCCTATTTACATAATGAATAAAACACAAATTTACCTGCCTGCATGCAGATACAAGTAAGAGCTCGGTGTGGGAATGTAACTATGCAAAATGGAGCCTATTATGACAAACTTTACAAAAGCTGTCATTGCAAAGGACGTCTGAACTTTGCACTTACATCTTCACACACATACAGTTTGCAATCCTAGGAAGTATAGATTTACTGGCAGGCCTAAGGGACATGATTCTACTTCTACCTTGGCAATACACGGTGTGCACCATCTTCTACCAGCTGGAAATGGTAATTTATTTCAGTTTCTCCAATCACAGACTCATCATTATAATTATAACAGGATTATTTAATTGGTCTGACTCTTGCCTGTAATCTCCAGGCAAGCAGGCTCTGAACCTTCCCAGCATGAGTGATCCTGCCTATCTGACTAATCAGTGTGTATCAGATGTGTCAGACATACTGCCTTACAACAAGCTTGGGTCATCTTTTTCTTCTAGTTGGCAAGTATATCTATTTGGATATACTGAAACTGCAGAATTAAAAGATGACACTAAGAAGTTATACAACTATTTCATATGGTATTGACAATTTTATAAGGGGCACAAACCCCCCATCCTTCATAACCTTAATCAAGTGAAATAGTGATGGTGAGGAAATAAGTCATCTTGGGGGATGTGCTAATTCTTAATAGTTTGTTTTCTACTAAATACCTTAGATGCTTTGCTAGGCACTGTTAGACACTGATAGATATAAATCAGTGGTGCATACCAACTTAGCCAGCTTCTTTAATATGTACATATTTGCTTTCATTGAGGGCAAAATTTCAAATTAAAAATATAAAAAGGATAAAGGAAAAAAAGACACCATTGCAGCAAGAAATTTTGCAACAGCTTTTAGAATGGCTTTGATGAAAACCTCTCTTAAAATTAATGCATTCCCAACCTTTTTAAGTCTTGCAAGCAGACTGGCTACATGTTCATGCTGCTCTGCTCTGGCGAGATCTTCTGCTGTTTTCCCATCCTGTTAAAACACAAATTATTAGCAGCAGTTCCTTCATTTTTCTTTTACAGATGGGCATCTGGATGCCACTGTAACAAGATACTTTGAATTCAGAGTCTGAGAGCAAAGTCAACAGTCCTCCCCCTGAATTCCATCTCTCTTCTCACCAATTAGAGGATGATAGTGATTTCTAGATATTGCCCACTGAATAGATTTAAAAGGTCACAAAGAAGGGATACATCTGCATACTGACTCACATGAATAGCAGGTGAATGTTTGTTTACCAACGGATAAAGACTGACAGTGGCATATCAGCCACTGGAGGATTCCAGAAAGCAAGAAACTTGTAAGAGATGCAGTTTAAATTGCATCAGCAAGTTTAAAGAGAAAAGGAAAGCTACCTTCAGTATTCTGGTCTTGCCATTTAGTTACCTATGTTTCACAGATCAGCAGTTTAATATTAAAAAGACTAAAATAAAAATTACCTATTACTTTGACTCTTACAGCTACCTTATGCTATTGCATTGTTTTAAATTCGGTAAGAGGTAACTAATTTAGGAGTACTTTGCTTATTTCACTGTCTCAGATAAGAGAACTAGAAAATACATCCACAAGCAAAATAGCAAGTTATTTTCCTATTCAAGCTTTTCAGAAAAGTACAGAGTATCTACAAACTGGTACAGCAATAGGTAAGCAAAACTGACAGATAAAAAGGGCTTGGTTACAGGATATATGACAGCATATTTTGCACCTACTGGTAATATTTCATTACAATTGCTGACTGGCTCCCTATACTGCAAATCAGACAGCCCGTAAGAGCTGATCCTGAGTTTAAGTGGCATTTGCAAGCATCTGCATTCAAAATTTTTAGTAACTCTGACAATTTTAAAGTCGGTTTAGAAACTTCCATGAGGAGAATCCAACGACACAGTGCCAATTAACATGTGAGCACAATGGATGTTTTGGGGCAATTTTCAAACCTTTGAAATTATTGTATACTCAAGGAGGGGAAGGTTTTCTAAGGTCACTTAACACCATCCATGCAATCAGCTTAAAAATAGACTAGTTCCAAAATAGACTTTAACCCAGAAAGAAGGCAAGGAATTAATAATACAGCCCAGTTACTTAATGTTATTGGAAAAGTTAGCTCCTCAGAAATGGCATACTGAGAGAAGAAGAAGGCCATTAATTCTACTACACTGAATTACAGCTCAGAAAGAGCTGTTAATAACCTTTTCCGAACAGTCTAACAGCCTTTTAGCAAACCAATGCAAAACTGAAATATTAAAATCACAACATGCAAGTTCCTCTGGTCCTCTCCTCCTTTTTCCTTCCCCTTTTCCTTCCACACGGCTGGAATAATGGATGGTAATGTACACTCAGTGTACTGCTCCTGCTAGATTTAGTATAACCACTATTTATTTTGTTATGTCCTTCAAACTGACCTAAACTTAAGAGACAAAATGCAATTTTATCTTGGAAGGACAGTGTCCACACAGGCAATTATACTAATACAGCTGTCACGACATAAATGAAGTGCAACAGCTCAAGAATTCCCCCATCACCCTTTATTTTATCTCATCTCTACAGTACGTAATAGTGCAAAAACATATACAAAATGGGATGTGACAAACAACCAAAAAGGACAAAAACAGGTTACAAAGGAAATCTGTAGAGCATCCTACCAAGTCCACTGCATGCACATTTCATTATTATTAATAGGGTACATGGCAATATACAATATAATAGTTATCAAAAAGTAATTATTAAGTCCTAAACTTGTTTAAGCCACAATTCCAAGTTTATTGGCATTCTCCTACTATGTAAGATCTGTGCTTAAAAGAAAAAACTGCAGTGCTAAATCTAGAGGAAAAAGCCACAAAAATTAGTATTTTCTACCAAATGGGTAATGCAAGTGATACAGAAGTTTTCTTCTTTCCCCCCTCCATTTCAGCCATCTCAGGAATAATTTGTTAGGAAAGGAATCCTGAAAAATGTGGACTCAACTAAAATCCAACAACATGTCTTCCTCATACAGAGCAGTAGTTATTTCTAAGCAGAATACATTGGTTACAGTGAGTAGCAATGTAAAATGACCTGCTGGATCTAAAAACAAAACATGGTTAGTTTGTTCAAAACACATGTAATGGTGTGCACGATGTGTATAATTTAAGGACACTTCATTCCTGCTTGTGGGTATGTCATTAGGAGGATGTTCCTCACCTTACTGAGAATGAAAAATGCCTTCAGTGTTACTAACTGGAAGCAGTGGTGCTGGCTGGTCTGACATGAATTGTTTAGTTTACAAGGATACTGGCATGCTAGTTGACTCATCCATGCAACCACACATCTCCCACCATAAAACTAGAACTGTTTAAGCTCCTTAAAGCAAGAAAAATATTTAAGATACATACAGTGCATTTGTATGTTTCTCAAATGTGATGTGAAATTACATACATCTTAATGAAGTGACTCAGAAAAATTACAGAAAACATAATGATACAAGTAATTCTTAGATGAAGAAATTATTAGGAGTAGCTGAAGTGGTAGCTGCACCATAATCAGTTCCAAATTCAGCTGCAAGAAGGGAACAAGTAGACAAGAGAGATATAACAAATACCACTCATGTTGTATAACATACAACAGTCTTTTTAAAAATTTCAGAATATAATGTCCTTTTCCTAAACCTGTCTATGAGTTCTTTTTCTACTATCATGCATAAAGGAAGAAGAAGAAGAACAGCATCTCTCAATACTTACAGAGGTTAATGCTTCTACATTGGCACCGGTAAGGCAAAGGAACCGGACAACATCAAGAATGCCATTGTTTGCTGCCAGGTGTAAAGGCGTTCTTCCATACTAACATGAGGAAAGAAGTGTCACTACATTAGTCAAAGAACCTCACTTCAAATGTTATGAGTAATAATCAGACATATTATACAATTATACATACGGATACACAGAAAAGGTTTTGCAAAAATGGCAAGAAAAAGTACTTTTGATTGCAAAAATGCATTTTTTGCAAAAAAATTTTGCAAAAAAATTTGCAAAAAATGCAATTAATTGCCAAAAATGCAATTAAAAACAAAGGCTGGATGACTATTTAAAAAATGGGGAAACAATTTTCTAAGTAAATCCCTCACAACTGTGGAGGAATCCTTTAGAGTTTTTTTGGCTATATTTGATAATGTCTTTTAAGTCCGGAATATTTAATTACCTTTTTACTTAATTAAATATGAACCACTTAACCTTTAGAACTCTGGGTTCTACTTCAATCCAAGTACTACTGAAGATTAAAGAACTCCCCCTTTCACCCAAAGAAATAAAAGGAATGAATGAAAGAAGTCAGCATGAAATAATATATATTTTCAGTAAAGACGGAAAGTGCTGTAAAGTATTGCTTTTCCAATTTTTTCTTTTTTTTCCCTGAATTTCTTCACTGACAATAGGTCCTCCTGTTGACACCCACTTCTGGTTTTGCATGTTCAGAGCTACTGTTACAAAAACTACCATTTATTCTCTGCTGGTAGCCTACTATTACTTCACATTTTTATGCTTTCAATACTGTTCTTCCTGTCTACAATCAGAAACAAGCTCATAAAACTATTTACTGAAAGAAGTATTTCAGAGCAAAGCCAGCTTTCTGACAACTAGAATCTGAAAAGATGCTCAGGTTCCTCCAAGCCTTACACTTCAACTCAGGTAGCATCCTGCTTGTATAATAAACAATGTGTCCAGCGAGACCAGGGCAGTGATTGTCCCCCTGTACTTGGCACTGGTCAGGCCACACCACAAATCCTGTGCTCAGTTTTTGGCTCCTCATGTCAAAAAGGACACTGAGGTGCTGGGGCATGGCCTGAAAAAGGGAATGGAGCTGGGCAAGGGTCTGGAGCACAAGTCCTGTGAGGAGCAGCTGAGGGAGCTGGGAGTGTTTAGCCTGGAGAAAAGGAGGCTCAAAGGAGGCCCTGTCACTCTCTACAGCTATCTAAAAGGAGGATGTAGTGAGCTGGGTGTTGGTTTCTTGTGCCATGAAACAAGGCAGGACAGGATTACAGGAAATGGCCTCAAGTTGTACCAGAGGAGATTTAGACTGGGTATCAGGAAAAATTTCTTCACTAAAACGGTTGTCAAGCACTGGAATGGGCTGCTCAGGGAAGTGGTGGAGTCACCATTCCTGGGGGTATTTAAGTCATATACATGTGGGACCTAGGGACATGGTTTAGTGGTCGACTTGATGGTGCTGGGTTAACAGTTAGACTCTGATATTACAGTTATTTTTCAACCTAAATGCTTCTGTGATTCTGTGATTCTAAATGCATGTGATGTTCTACTGCACTGAATCTCTAAAAGAAACAAACAGTGCCTTCAATCAGTATTACATACATGTGGGACAAAGCCAAATGTTTGGACCAAGGACAAGTTCATTTTGTTAATGCCCTGTTAATACAGGGTTTGGTCCTGAAGAGAAGTAGAAATTAAGATTCTCTATTTAATAACACTCAAACTCACCATTTCAAATAAAGGCACTCTAAAAATCTCTCCAGAATACATTACTCCTAAAAGAAGTAGCCATGATCCCGCAGCCACTGAACATTTGAAGGCTAAATATATTTTTCCACAGCATGCTGGTGGTGATCCCAGCTCAGCATTCTCCATTAACAAACAGGACAACAGCTTTGTGGTCCATTAACCCAACTTCTCTAAAATGTGCTCTGATCTGTGGGTCTGAATTTAACTGCCCAGTCAATCATATTTAAGCTGAGAAGCAGGACTGGGGAGCTCACTGTTTTAACTTTTTTCATTAGACAGCTGATGATTTTAATTGCTGAAACCGAAAGTGATTGCACAGACAATCCTCAAAAAAACTGATAATTTTCTTTATCTCGCTAATACAATGTAAGTACTTTGGTAATAAACAGAATTGTTAACTAGCAAAGTATTATTGGTAGAGTATATACTTTTCCAGGAAAGAACACAAAGCAGCTAAAATACCTGAATCAAAGAAATTGCAGATAGCAACATGAAGATTCCTGTAAGTAACTTTTAAACTTTGTAGCATATATAAAATTTAAATAGGGCAGAGAAAGACATTCAGAGCTAAATATCAACCCTGTCAGCAGAGTTCAGTGCCTGACCTTGACCTATTCAAACCATATAAAGAAAGTTTCCGGCAACAGCTCACTTTTCTCTTAAAGACTTCCAGGATAAAAGACATAATATAAACCTGTAAAGTGTTATGTTTCGTTATCCCATACACTGCAGCATGAGCACAACAGAAGCAACAAAAAAGGCATCAATATTTCGAAATTAAGGACAGGTAATAAAATATTCTTTTTGGGAAGTGCTTACAACAACTACAGATTGCATTTTTAGCTCGCATTCATGTACTAAAAATCATTGCAATCACCATTTTTAGAGTTACAAGACTGCAGCAGAAAACATACCAGTCTTCAATTCTATGTATAACTTAATGTTACATATGGAATCAAAGCCAGCTGCAATGCATTTCATCTCTTCTTTTGAACCTAGATGCAATCTGCATAGCACAAAGCTAAATGGCTAGGGAAGAAGGTTGGCAAAACATACATGATAATTCACCTGGGTTCTTTCTTCATGGATGTTTAATGATCTATTCAACTGAAATGAACTTTGGTAAATTTGTGAGGTGAGTCATTTAACACTTTGCATTTGGCCACTTTGAGAGACAGAAAAATCAAGGAAAAGACTTCTTCAGATCAGAGAACTTGAAAAGGTCACCTGATGCAACAGGTGAGCTAATAAACAGTGTAGTCCAGCATCCATATTCCATTTACCTTATTAGTGACATCCAAACTACAACTTGCTTCACAGAGTGCCATCACAATAGGCACATTCCCATCTTTGCAGGCCACATGTAAGGGAGTGTTGCCATGTCTGTCTTGGAAATCTACAAAACATCCTTGACTGATGAGAGTTTTAACTACTTCTATTTGACATCTTCTTACAGCAAGGTGCAGGGCTATATGACCATCCTGAAATAAAGAAACAGCTTGTAAGTGAGATCAAATAAAGCTAAAAATTGAAACATTTAGTAAGGTCACAACCATCTCAAGTAACAAGGTGCATCTCCTTGCCTCAAGAATCACTATGGTTTTCAATTTGAAGGTGGAGACAGGGAGATGCACCATATCTGTCAGAACAAATAAGCCATGAGATGAAAGCAAATTTCTGTTAAGCCACTGGCCTTTGCAGTGGAATGGAGGAAATACAAATACACATTCTCTTCTAACAGCTTTCCTTGGAGGGAGGAGAGTGATCAACAGTAACAACCAGCTGAATATTGTAAACTCTAGTGTTTACTAGACAGAAGTTAGTGATGCAAAAGTTATATGATCTGCTTTCTGATCAGTAACTTCAAAGATAGAGCTTTCTTTCTGTGGAACAACTTAAAGAGACAGGGTAACTGAAAAAACCAATTTAATTCTTTTAGAAGCAAAAACTTTTTTCTGAACTTAATTTAATAACTATTTAGTTAATATTACTAATAAAGTAGCTAAAAGGCCAGTCATACCAAAAATACAAGCAATGAAATTCCAAATTTATTTATTGGGATTACTAATGAAAGACAAAAATTGATTCTGAATCAAATAGAGTCATATTTTTAAATAGTTCTTATTGGAAATTGGTGTGATTTATCCAACCCATAGTAATCAAAGGCCAACAGCAAATCCATCTTTTTCTCTGAAGTTAACAGTTTGCTGCCAATTACAGAACCTAATGTTCCTACAATTTTTCAAAGAGTGTTACTCATGAGGTGATAATTGATAGGGAGATGGTAGATCAGCAAAAACCCAATCATGGAATAATAATCATCAGTGGACAACCTTAAAGACTATTTCAGCCATCAATAGGCCCTGTGTGAACTGCTAGGAAAATCCATGTTGTGGAAACAACGCTGACGTGCAGGACTCAAATGAAGCAATTGAGAGACACATCTCTGTGATCTCCGGACATAACTAACCTTGTCTGTTGCATGAAGGTCAGCCCTGTGTTCTGCCAAGCATTCCACAATATCATGGTAACCTCTAGCAGATGCTGTCAGGAGCGGGGTCTCCCCTTCTTTGTTTTTAACATTCACATTGCAACCTGCTTCACAGAGTGCTTTGGCAACAGAGTAGTAGCCGTGCCAAGCAGCGCAGTGCAGTGGAGTTTCTTCTTCCTATCAACATCGAAAATCAAAAAACAGTACTGAACCAAACTTCAGGAAGAACAATTCCCCAACTTAAAAGTACAGAAAGATGGTATGAAAAAAAAAAGTCTACTAAGTAAGTCCTATAAAAAGATGTTGCAATTTCTAATGCTGACATTCCAAAACCAAGAATAACTTCAGCTGACATACAAATGGTTATGGTACCTTGTATGTCAGCAATTCTACTTTAAATCTATCCATGCTCCTGAGGCTAACTATATTGTTCTCTCACTTGGAAACAGACCCTTGTTCACAAACAACTTCTACATCCTGTGTCTTGTGACTAATCCAGTGTCTAAAACAGATCAATCACCACGGAGATGCAAATCCCACTAGACCTGCAGTTTGAGGCAGGTCACTCTGCTTACTATGTTGAGAAAGCACATCCCAATGTTCTAGGAGTGAAGATACTTAAAAACCCGAGTCCTTTAAAGACACATCACAACAAGCCTTTGAAACTGTCTGCATTTGGAGTTCAGTTGTGACTGAAGTAATAATTTGCTTTTTGCTTGAACCTGGCAAACTTCAAAATATTCAACTTCAATTCACTGTATGTCAGAAGAGTTATGTGGAACACCACTAAAACCCTCAAATGTTTCACAAAACCATGCTGAAAGCAGCCCACTTGAAAAAGCAGCGAGAATTAAAACCCACTAAAAGAAGTAGTTCTATTAAATTCCAAGACATGTGATATCCTTTCTGTACCTGGCAAATATCAAAGAGGAGACAACTGAGGCTGATAATAGCAGAGAACTTGGACTGTATTCAAGGCTTCTGTAAAAATCAGAGTGTGAAGAAACAGACAAAGAGCATATCCTGTCCTCCCTCAGCCTAGGGCTCCTTAAACAATGAAAAGGAAGTCCTAGAGGATGCAGCACTTGGGGAAGCTTGTGGAACTCACACACACAGAAACAAATTTGGGTTAAATGGATTTTCTTTTTCTATTAAGCCTTTTCTTCCTTGTTTTCTTGCAGGAATTCAGACCTCTAAAGAAACTGTCCTGAACCCTCCTCTCATTTTCAAAAATGAGTCCTTGACACTGCAGAGAAATCCTATGACTGCTAGAACCAAGCAGAATTTAAGGCAAAAAACAATAAAAATCTTTAGCTAAACTCACAGAGTACAGACCACCACCCACACCTTCATGGAGTTGTTTCACCATCTTTAAGATTTCATTTTTGAGAAAACCTGTGTTTTATAGCACTGGTCAGTTCTCTCAGTTTTTCACATAATCTTTATCTCTTAAGAGCTATCAAAACCTCCATAATTCTGGTTTGCAAATGTGCCAGAGGCTAAAAGCGAGACTTGAAGTTTTGACCACTTATATAAAGCCTTATTTGTTGAAAAAAATGCAGACAGTGTTCATGACTCACCTTGTCTTGAAAGTTTGGATTGGATCCAATGCTACAGAGAAACTGAACCACATCCACATGCCCATACCGAGCTGCCACGTGGAGAGCGGTCTCCCCGGACTGCAATTACAGAGAACATGCCAGAGTAATTTCCTGTGTCACACCATGATATACACTGCCTGTACACCGTGTACAGCCTGAATGCCCTGAATCCTCCACAGGACACTCCTCCCTCTCCACTGCCCAGCCACACGGCTCCATCAGCAGCACCTACAAACTGGTTGTACCACCTGGCAGGCAGGTTATTTCTTTAAAGGCTTTCGTTTTCCAGAACTTATTTTCCAACTTTATTTGTTCCAGATCACAGCCATGATGGGATTTCTGAGCACTATGAGGAGGAAGCTGTGTGTGCAATGGTGTTGAAACAGATGTGCCATTTCTATTCATATTTCCATATGCTCCCCCCTGCCCTGTTTACTCAAATGTAAGGAGCTGGCCTAGCACATTTATATACCCTGGTGCATTTTGGTCACTATGTCTAACTATTTGCAACACTTTCTCTTTTGAAATTATATAAAACAGAAACAGTATTTTTATTTATAGAGTAGTAAGGCTACTCTTTCTCTGTAGCCTTATCAGGAGTCTAACAATAATTTTCCTAATGTGCCTTGCCTTGTATTAGTTCCCTCAACAAAGCAAACTGTGTTTCACAAGTATAATTTCTTCTCTACTGGAGCTTTGGCTGGTATAAAATCATTGCTATGGTATAAAAATTTAACAGCAACTAATTTCTAGGGCATATGTTGCTCAAATAACACTGCCAAAGACAAGGTAAGTGCTCATCAGCTATAAATTGTTAGGCTTCCTTATACTCAATTTAATAACAGTCAAATTTACTTGTCAGACAAAAGTGATTTTCAATCAAGAGGAATGAAAAACTGAATCACGATTTCACCCTGAGTTCCAATGAGAAATCAAGTCTTCAAGTGAAAATTAATTTAGGTTTGTACTTCCCCACCTACCCACCATGTACTCACCACATTTAACATGCACACTTGGTGAACATTTGTCAGGAAAATAATCAGTACATCCAGCTACTTTAAAGCTCTGTTATCACGGAGATATGTATTATATGTCAACTTAGAAAACCACCCTAAAAAAACCAGTTAAATTCTTGGTACTATGGCACAGCTGAAAACCATTTCAATCAAAAAATCCCTCTCTTTGCTAAGATAAAGTTATAGGAAAAGGCCATCTGCGTAAAAAAGGAGTTATTTTCTTACCTTATCCTTAATATCTAAAGGACATTCATTATCACTGAGAAATTTCAGTGTTTCTACATGTCCATGTCGAGAAGCCCAATAGATTGCATTAGATCCAGCCTGTCAAAAAAAATTAATTTCAGATGTTATCGATCAAGTTAAAATCCTAATTCTAGATTTTCAACTGAGGTACATGTGCTCTTAGGTGTACACAGACATACTGAAAAGCTATTCAAACTTGTATGAACACATTCACTTTTAAAAAAATTTCAAATTGATTCAACAACCCTACATACCAACACTCACAACAAAAACCTCTCTATACAATGATGATTAACAGGATTACTGTTTGCAAGGATAATCCTCTTCTCCCTTGTTAGCAAGTTCTTTGGAAAGAACAGTCATGAGATAAAAACCTTTCTTCTGCTTGCTTTACCATCTATTAGATGGAGAAACAGACAGTTCTTCAAGCTTGCTTTAAATGAATTGTTACAGCACATTTGGAAAAAAGCTTATTGCAATGCATATCCTCCATCAAATATGAATTTTAGTTGCAATATTCCCCACGGCTAAAATATTCATTTATCATTCTATATTAAATAAAGTTCACCATTGTGTTTTAGGGCAATCCCTAATTTGAACTAATTGAGGTGGTTTTGTAAGCATGAACTACATTGTAAGATTAGTATCATTCAAATTGTTTCAGCTAATAAAGTGATGAAAATCAGAGGATATGTATTAGTAACAAATGAGAGTGCTAAAAACTTGGTCTTATGTTTTTGCCGTGGAAGACAGAAAACAGGATCTACAGCTCAGAGTTTTTAATTTCCAATACCACTTGGCCTGAACTGCTTATCTCCTGATAACTGTACTAAAAAACTTATAAAGAGCAGTTGAAAAGCAGACCCCCAACCTTATCTTGAACATCAATACGAGATCCACGCTTTAAAAGCAACTGAAGCATCTGAATGTTTCCACAGCCAGCAGCAATCAGTAGTGGAGGCGTTCCATGCTAACAATGAAATACAAGCAAGAATGATATAATTAATTACTGAAGGATTAAGAAAACAGTGGCATAGAAGGCAGGCATTGAACAGCATTTCTGGATTTCCACTTTCAAATTAAGTCTTCAGGAAACATTGTATGAAAATAATTTATCTCTTTGTTCAAAAAAATTTATTGCACAGCAATTCTCCATATTTTTGAGATAAATTCATGACATATCACACAGTAAATTTATGCTTTTAAAGTTAGGAATATTTATGTTAAGCTCTTATTATTAGCTTTGTTTCGCAAGAACATTCCCCTTTACAATCTCTTTGCAGCTACCACACCACCTCAGACACAAACCATCAGCAACATCCAGGAAAGTGAAATGGGACCACCCAATAAAACAAAAAAATACAGTGATTTCTTAAGTGGTTCAAGACAAGCTCACACTTTTTTGTGTGGTTATAGTGACCTTCATTACAAAGTACTTTCAAAAATATTCATGAAGAGCAGTATAGAAGGAAAATGTATGTTATTTTACTGTGATGAATCTTGAACCATTTAAGAAATCACTGTATTTTTTTGTTTTAATGGGTGGTCCCATTTCACTTTCTTAGATGTTGCTGATGCATTGAAACAGTGCAGTGGACAAGCAATTTCATTACTGAAAATGAACACCACCATCTAAGACGTTCACATAACCCACTTCTGCAGTTTTGCAACTTCTGTTTCTAACAATGCTTTGCAAAGTCCGTTTTAGCAGTCTGGTTATTTTTAGGTATTCTGTCATCTTCATCGGCCACAGGAAACGGCAACTGCAACCAAGAGTGAAGGCTGATATTTGACACACCACAGCTCCTGACCACAGATTTGAGTTATACTTTTGAAATGCCTAGGAAAAAAATGTTGGGCTCATGTGGGCTCCTTTTTAATGTATCTTGATAAAACTGAACACAAAGCACATGAAAATTTCTCCTCGAAAAAAGGCAGAATTTTTTCCCACTCCTTTGCCTTTTCATTTCAGGTGTTACATTTCTATTTTACAACCACACTGCTCTATTCAACAGGGTGGTAGCTAGTCCCCCACACACCTCACACCTCAAAGCAGACCCACACTACCTTGTTGGGTTGATTGACATCGTAATTTGTCAGAGATCCCAGAAGGTGCTGTAATCCAGGAACATTGTCATCATTGATGGCATGAATAATAGCTTTCATCACAAAAGAATCTTCCTCATCCTTGCAATTAAATGTGAAAGAAGAAAAATTGTTAGCTTTAAGGAAAAGTCCATATCTAACCAGCTGTCAAGACATAAAAAAAAATTAAAACCTAAATTTTTTGAAATATTTTTTTGTAAAAGAGTGCTTCAGCTGCAAGTTGTAACCTTTCATGAAGCATATGGCTAGCATATATAGCATGTACACATGTTATTTGAAAACCCACACCAACCCCCTCCACGTTTTCTAGTAAAATATGCTTCCCTCTTCTTCACACACAAACCTGTTACTCACTGAGATTCCACACAAGTTTCTTTTATTAGGTGTATTTTTTTTCCTCATAGGAAAAGGAGATGATAGATTTGAATAGAAGCAATACTTGCATAAAATAAAATTATTCCATGCATACATGTGACGACTAAAAATCCCCAAGAGGCGCATGAAAACCAACTGAGGTATCAGGTTTCGTGCCATCCACAGGAGAGGTGCTTTGCTCCAAGCTTTCATCAATTCAAATGGATCAGTTAAAAATCTAGAACCTAAGTAATAAGCCTAGATACCTCTGCAGGTGTAACTTTATTTTTCGCCTCTGCACTAGGATTTCAAAGAGCTGCAATTCACTGAGCCCATTATTTGGATTGCTCTTACCTCCTCTCTCCTGAGGTTTCAGATTTTTTAGGACACTAACATTGGGCTATAATCCTTTCTGCTGGAACACAGGTGTGAAATGCTGATCCAGTGTTAAAAGGTATACAGATAGCTGAAGTGGGGGGGCAGTGGGCAGAGAAAAGGAGAGCAAGAGGAGAACAAAGAGCACAGAAGCCACAAGATAAGAAGAGAAAAAGTGGAAACACGAGCACGGAGTTGCACAGGAGGGACGTGGGGAAGACAGTATGCATGAAAAGGGCTTTGCAGAATTTTTGGAGTTTGATCCTATTAATGCACAGAAAAGATGATATTCCCCAGCCTTAAACACATTAACACTCACTCCTTGCTGGTCACCAGGAATTTGTGAAGTGTGTATTAGAACTTGTAGAGTAAGCTAAGAAGAATGCTTTTGGATTTACGAGCATTTGTAACTACAAAACATACAGCAATCACTCCTAACTACTCAACTCTAGTCGTATCTTATGCCACAAACTGAATACTGGCCAATCCTAAAGTTTCCTCCTTAAATAACTGCTTGTTGTGACACTGCTGTCTAGCAGTCATTGGATGTAAAATGGTCTCAATGATTTTGAATATTAGGTGAAAAAAAAAAAAAGCAATATTATTTTAGTCTACAAAATGATGATGTAAATGATAAGTAAAATTCAGATGATGCTTTTTCACCATGTAATTGTTACAGTAAAAATAAATCTTCGTGAATCAAACTGGTACCAGGTATCAGTCTCAAGACGGTAAGTTAAATTTCAAGGTTTCAAGATGCTGAAGATCAAACTATGGATAACTGACCTTTGTAACCTGAAAACCTATTTCTTCCCACTTATGAGATTAGATAATTATGCAAATTTTCAAAAGCCTAATAATTCTGTTAGTTAGAAACTGGCAAAGTTCATATGCGATAAGCATTCTAAATATTTAAGAACATACTTACCAGAGTATCATCACTTCTAGCAACACTCATGCTACTTCTGGACAAGAAAGATCTTGATAATCTTTGGCACAAGGATATCAAGCGCACTGATTGCTTTATAAAAATAGTAAGAAAAAAGCATATGTAAAAAAATTAGGAAATTCTGATAGGATGCTATTGCAGAGATTTTAAAGGACTTAGCAAAACAAACTGAAGTTTGACTTCAACACCCCATCTGCTTTTTATGCTGAAACTTCAACTTTTGTTATCCAGCAGAAGCAAAAAGCAAACAATCCACACACAAGCATTTGTATGCAGATCATTAACAAAGAAGTCTTCTCCCATACAGCCATACTCAAGCACTTAATTTATTCCCAGGGACAGAAGAACATGTTTCTTCTTCCTTCTTTTCCACTCTTAAATGTGCTGACCTTTCCCTGGAACAGGCAATGCTACTGCATTTGTATGTCACTAACATTTTGCTTTGTTATTGAATGACTTACTTTCCATTTTCGTCGTGCTGCAAACTTCTTGAATTTCTCCATATTTACTGCAGAAGCTTTTCTGCTGAGTGCTTGCTGAGTGTCTTTCGGCTGTGAGCAAAAGGAAAATAAAACTGTTCTAAAAAATTCCATAATTTCTGCATGTAAGACTCTGTCCCTCAGTGATGACTTCCACTTATATTATAGTAGTACTCCAATCATACTGTAATAATAAAGTAATTGTAAGCACATTATTTTAATATTCCGAGTCTAGTCTGGCATACAGATGCAATTTCTTAAGAAAATGCTGTAAGAGAAATCCAGACCTAAGAATACAATACTAAAATGTGCTTTTTCATTTTAAACAAAAAACCACTTCAAACATCAGAACATTTAGCCTTGTCCTTCACCTCCCTCTCTGATAGAGGCATTTGATTTCCAAGATAAATCCTGTGTTCTGGGAAGATTTCCTGACTGATTTTAAATGCAGTCAATCTTTGTTACAGTCTCAGTTTAATTACCTGGATGCTGCTGAAAAATTACCCCCTCCCCAAACAAAATCACATCCCACCTACCCGTGCAGCAAGCTCTAAGCCTGCATCCTTTCAAATTTTTCATAGGCTAATACTAAGCACTAGTGACTAGTGGAGTATACCAAATTTTGCATTTTATGATCACATTCTTGAAGTTATTTTTAGGAGATATATATCATAGAATCATGGAAAGGCTTGGATTGGAAGGGAGCTAGTTTCAACCTTCCCTGCCATGGAAATGCAGGTTAAGATAGTGGTGGGAAAGGGGAAAAGAGGATATGACCAGTGGAGTGGGGATCAAATGTCTGGGAAGTTAAGTTATAAAGCCAAGTAATAGGGTACAAAACAACCTGTCTCTTTGCACGAGTGTGGAACTTGGTCCAAGAGAGAACAACCTGCACAATTCTTGATTTAGTGGTTTAAAATATCATGTCAATATGTTCCACACATTTCAACTATATCAGATTACCTCAGCAAAAAGTCAGCAAAGCATGGTCAAATTTGTACTTTGGCACATTGGTGTAGAAATGCCTGCCCTCAGATGTTGTACTGTGAACTGGAGCAGTTGTGGCACAGATAAATATTCTGCTAACTGATTCTCTGGGAAGTGGAATGGGATCAAATACCCACTGTGCATCCCCATATCCTGGGAAATCAATGGCACTGAATGGCTTTACTACTCATAATCAGAATGTGAAATGTAATTAAAAAAATTAACTGCCAGGTAGTACTACACACATTAAGAAGAATGATAGGTGTCATTTTCTCCCTCTCAACCTAGCAGCTTCACAACAGCTCAATCCAAACCAAACACTCAAACACTGAAGAAGGAAGTGGACCACCACATCAACTGCTCCCTTCAGTCTACAGGGAAGGACAGAAAAGAGGTTACTGTTTTTTTCCCAGTCTAAATAAGGGCATTAGAAGAAGAAAAATTAGTGTGAATTGGACTGGATTCAGAGACTGTGTGTTTGTCAGAGCAATGCTCTCTGAAAATTAGCTTCTCTGTCTGACCATGAGTTCAATTCCCATAGGGGGCCACTTCCCTACTGCTAACTCACATAGAGCATATATTAATGAAGCCCACATTCTGCACGTGTTAACTTTCATCCAGACAGCTTTCCAAAACAGTAAGTTACATTAATATTCCCTGTTAAGGAACTTGAAAAGCATGAAATGAAGAATGATTAAAAGCAGGACAACGGAGAATGAATGGCATACTAACCTTGATCCAAGGATGCAGCAAACTGTCTTGAATAGTCATTCTCTTCCTTTAAGAAAATAAGAGATAGAACTATTTCAGATATTAATAAAATCCATACTGTTTTATGTTTATTAAACTATCATCTCCAAATATCATGTGATTTTAAATACTAGAGATGTAAGTGCCACACACAGAAGAACAACAACAACTCACTTTGGATCTTTGACTAGAAGTCTTCGTATAAAGTCTTTAGCTAGGGCACTGGTATTACTGAAGAATTCTTCTTCAAATTCATAATTCACAGCAGACACATTTGCCAGTGTTTCCTGTTTGGTTTCTCCAAGAAATGGAGATGCACCACTTAGACTGCAAGAAAGACAGAACATTCCTCTCATTACATGTTGTGACACTGCTGCTTCAACCCTCTGAGATCAAGCTGAGTAGAAAGCAAACATTTTTCTTTTCCGTTTTAAGGCTACTTTCAGGAAGATGTGATGCAGCAGGGTAAAAAACTTTGCTGTAATTTCAAAAAATACTGTTAAGATATAGCTGTAGGAAAGTCACTTACATATTTGAAGACAGTTTCCCATGCTAGCTCAATGCTGATTAACAGCAATTCTTTCAATAATTATACTATTGCTTTTAAGATCATACAACTTGAATCATGATGTGCAAATCAGAATGGTCTGATTTGTACAGTCAGCACCAACACCCCAGAGGACAGAATAAGAATTAAAAAACAACAGCATTTGCAAGAAACACCCATGGATTTTGGTACTTACAGAATATAAGTTATTACACCAATGCTCCTGGAAGGAAATACAAACAAAAAAATAGATGAAAAGAGAGAGAGGAGAGAAAAAAAAAGGTTAGAACATAAGCATAATCATGAGAGATTTATTTCAAGTAAGATCCAATAACTTACCACATATCTGCTTCAAGACCAAGAGGCTCATAATTTACTATTTCAGGAGCTAAAGGAAAAAGCAGCAAGGTAAGTACCTAGTCAAAGAACAGGTATAAGTCTCACTCTGAGTCCATGTATGTCAGAGATAATAAGCTAAGATGCTGATAGATTAAAACACCTTAATGCAAGTCTAACTTGAAATCAGATGCTACAAATCACTTATTTAAATTTCAAACTGTCACGGATCACACACAAATTTCATAATCTGTAAATCAGCCAAGCCAAGCTAAGCCACAAATACCGTTTCACAGACTGAAAAAGAATAGTTTGAAGAAACAACAGTTTTCTCACCAACAAACTCTGGCGTCCCGAAGATATTTTTGAATTCATTTCCAAAGTCAATTTTGTGTGCTAAACCAAAGTCAATAATCTTGATTCGAGGCTTTGGTACATTCCTGTCCAGCAACATTATGTTTTCAGGCTTTGAGAAGGAGGAAGGAGGGGAGAAGGAGAGATTACACATAGGTACAAGCTGTGGACCAGTGATCTTCACTACTGAACATTCATTCCTTTTTACCTCTGCTAGACACTTGAATAGTATTTTAGGCAGAAAAAGCCTTCTTCTATTATGATCTAACATATGCTAAAAGTTAACTACAGTAAATTAGGATTTCATGCTGATGCTGGAGTGCTATGATTTCCACTAGGCCAAGATTTTACTTCTTGTAGATACCACAGCTGCAGTTTTCATGTGGACTGACCCTAAGTGAAACACACTGTCCCTCAGTAAAGATCACAGGCCCTGTGCTACAGCCATTCCAGCACTGATGGGAGGTTGCAGGAAACAAACCCCTATAAACTAGTTACTGGGTTTGGCTTACATTAGTCCCTGAAAGAGGTTTCTTTCACATCACGTAAGTTATCAGGGAGGTGTATCTTGTTGCCCTTCCAGGGAAAACTTCTGGAGTGGTCCAGCTCCCAGATTTTAAGGCTCAACATACTTAAAAGAAAGGAAAAAGAGCAGGTTCTCCTGTCTTTTGTAGCTTATTTTGAAATATGACTTCACATTACTTTACACCAAAGATCTGCAAAGCCAGAACAAAGAAGATGAAATGCCAGGATTATCAGCAAAGGGGCCTGTTTCTACACTGCATCACTTTAATGAGCATACAGAACCAGCTACTTAGTCTCCATGTCCTGTTATGTCCATAAGCTGGTGTGCTCTGAAGAGGTCCTGTAGCTACATCCATACTGTTTAGAGTGTTAAGGGCTTCTGGAGTCATTAAGGACAGCTCTCCATCGTCACCCTTCTTTTACCTTTTTTCCCCTATCAAAGGACCTGATACGGGCAAATGTAATTTTCTTTATTTCCTCCCTGCACTTCTATTGCATATTTTTATTAGTCTGCACATTGCTGCCTACTTTAATGCACAAACTTTTGGTATCCAAGGATGACTTGTTAAATTACAAACACATTGGCGAAAATGCACATTTCATACTCTAAGAAATACGCTCCTTTCTAGCTTTACAATTTTTTCTCTTGCCGACTGTCATACAAAGACCACATATATTACTGAGGTGATGAGGATGAAACTGTAAAAGGTATGCTTACACTGAAATCCATTCCCTTCCTTACCTCATCCCCCTTTCAGAACTACATTTCAATCGCAATGAAATAATTATGCCTCCTTTTTCTCTTACAGACATAGCTGCCCACTTCAGCAGACTTCAGGGATATTTACTTGTCTACATTTGAAAAATAAAATCTTATGGGGGAAAAGATCCTGAAATAGAAACATTGAAAAGCAGTTCCTGAGTTTAGATACAAAAAGCTCTGCTTTCATTATCAAAAGGATGCAATTAACAACTTTTCTGGAAACAAACAAAAAAGCCACAAAAGGGAAAAAGACAGAAGTGGAAATCTGCTGCCTGCTCCACAAAATTCCTTGTACTTAACTCAGTGCAGTTTCAATTAAGTGACTAAAAAAAACCCTCAGTTCAAAAATGCATCTAGGTCAGAACGTTTCACCCAGATCCCATTCACATTAAAAAAAACATCACAGTCCTCACTTTTATTTCAGGTTTGTTTTCTCAGAACGGTTTAATTTTGTCAGAAGGTGGCATTTCCCCTGAAGAAACACTTCCCCTACTACGTTAGAAACAGACAGGAACTATTTACAGTTCAGTAACTTCTTTCCAATGGCTGAGCTTTCTCCTGTCTATGTAAGCTAGCAAAACAAAACTGTGGCCAAGATCTGCATAATGACTGATTTGTGGCTAGAATTACAAAGGACTTTAATGGATGTTGCTTACAGTTGTTGAAGTTTTTATCTGTTCAACACACCTTAAGATCAAAGTGGGCAATTTGCAGAGAGTGGAGATACTGAACACCATTAAGTATCTGTTTGAGAAATTCTGTGGCTTCCTCCTCCGTGAGAGATTCTTTTTCAGCTAAGAAGTCGAAGAGCTCCCCACCTGCAACACTTGGAGAGTAGAAGCAGAGTTATTGACAAGCTTGCTTTTAACCAGTGGGTTCCTTTTAGTATGGCTGTCCTCAAACCTCGAAAAGCTTTGAAAAGGATCCAGGTGCTTTAAATGTTTCAAATACCAGAAAAAGTGATAAAAATTACTTAATTCAATACCCAAAAGAGTTAGTAACTCCCTCCCTTCCCCTGAAAAGAATACAGTAAAAATAGTTTGACTTTCAGACAAAAAAAAATTTAGAAAACCCAAACAAACATGGTTAACAGTATTTATGTTAAAATTAAGTAAAAGCCTCCTACTCTCTGTATGCACATTTAAAAGAATATAATTAAATATGCAGTAACGAGACTCAGAATATACTAACACAATGGGACATGACATTATCTAGAAAATAAAACAGGAATTGGCTCATATCAGTTAAAACAACAGGTTTCTACACCCTCATTGAAAAATAAAAAATTTAAAGCCTATTTTGAAATATTTATTGGCAGCTGTCCTACTATTTAGTTTCTAAACTCCCCAGAGCATCCAGTTCTTTGAAAATAGATGCTGTTTTTGAAATACTGTATTAAAAGCAGCACCTATATTGAGTTTGTACTCTAACATGGTGATACCTTTTCCACAATGAAAGATCCTTAAGACTGTTTTCAGCAAGTGTTCTTGACCCACAGCAGAAAGGAAAGAGGTAACACAGGGTATATAAGCACATCTGGATTTTTGCATTTGAGAGAGAGAGAGGAATAAAGAGAAGATGACCCTCTTCTCAGCTCAGTCAAGCAGCTCTTAACTCAGTCAACAGCATAAAGAGATACTGAAGTGATAGGAAACTGAAGTGAGAGAACAGCTATTCCCAAATAACAGACAAACATGTTTCAGCTGAAGAACGTGGGACTGCTCACTGTAGCAAACTACTTTTCCCATTTGTAAAGCAGGCATATTACTTAGAAAAGTCTTAGATACTGCAAAAATGGTCATAATACCCCCTGTGTTTTTCACTGCAATGATACCAAAACAAATTCAGAAAGTGCACCCTAATTTTTATTGCTTTTCTGTAGGAAAAGAAAATAATCTGTCATGATTTAAAGCTGCAATTATAAAACATGGTCATGAAACACTGATTAACATACAACAATAGGTAAATAGTTTGGGCAAATTTCTAGAAATACATTTGACTTCTTTACCATGTCTACTTTTTAAGGGACTTAATCTGCATTATTGTAATGCAAATTGCATGAAAAGTGTATTTTAATGAGTTGTTGGAGCTTTCATTGAGCTGCCTAGACAATAATGAGAGTATTGTTTTGGGTATTATTTGTGTTGTAATATTTTCTGCATGAAAGCAATTATTCAAACAAATTGCCATTAAAATATAAGAATTATAGACTGTAAGGATGAGAGGTCATTTTAATGACTTTCTTGTTGTAGAGACATTAAAATGGAATTACTAATGATTAAATCCAACTTGTTATTTTACAGAGACTAGTCAGAAACATCTTCTAAATGGACACATATGCGTATTTTCTCTTACTGTTTGCTTCTGACTAAAAAACATCAGAAAATATTTCCAGGCTAATGTCTGTATCTCTGCAGCACTGCACTGCACATGAATGGTGACATTAATTTGCAATTATTGGGCTAAAGGCCTCAGCATCACGTGAAGCTTGCTGCCACATGTTTACAAATGGATGTTGGCTACAGTTGAGTGCCTGTAAACTGGAGCACAGCCTTGACACATGGAGCAGGCGAACTCACTGTGGCTACTGCCCCAGCCATGGGCAGCTGTGGCAGCACCCACAGCAAAACCAATCAAATGTATGCACTCAGCATGGTCTGGCACTGTGCTACTTATCACAGTTTGGGGAACCAGAGAAGATGGAACCTCAGCTGAGGAAGAGCTTGTAAGACTGCACCGAAAAACTTCATCTGGTCCCACTTTTCAAGCAGCTGGAAAGTCTGCAAAACAGCAAAAGCTCCTGCTGGTGCTTAAATCATTTATCAGCCATCACAAATACAAGAGAAGTACTCAGGCAGGCATTTACAGCAGTGCCCTCTCCAAGCACTGTGCTGTCCACCCTTCAGTCTCAGACTGTTGACAGTATCACACAGGCGGTGTTATGCTTCATGGCTGGCAAAGCTTTCTTTAAAATGCTTGTCGACAAGCATTTTAAAGACATGCAGTCTGTGAAACTTAGTAGTCATCTATGGCTATCACTGATTATATACTTTCCTTACAGACCCCCCAAAAAAGATTTAATTCCTAAAGTTTGCAACTTTTCGAGATATCTGCATTTGTGTAAAATGGAAAGAGCCTCTTCAGTTTCTTCTTATGTGCAATTATTCTGATTCTGTACTGCTGAGTACTATTCTTCTGTCTTTACCACAGATTAAATTGTAGTGACACCATAAGCCTTATAATTGTGTGCAATAAAACGTTATCTGTATTTCACAGGTAATATACCTAGTGCTTGCAAATCTCAAAACTGAGGGCCAGAGCAGGCAGAAGGCTTGAAATGTTTTTTTTTTCTATTTTTTAAAACTGAGAGTTCATTAGCAAAAGTGGTAGATTTTTCCAATCTGCTGTGTGCTTCTTTGATGCTTAAGTACTGTTACCCTAAGTGACTTGGCAGTCCTTGCTAAAGGAGTAGGCGAGTGAGAAGCGATGAGCTGTAATGCACTCAAAGTGTTGTTCCAGAAGCAGCTGTACCTCTGGTCTGTGGGACTTCAGTGTGCCCCCTCATGTTACACATCTCACTCTTGATGTCTGGGAGGAGATCCTGCGTGGGTTCACCTCAGAGAGGGGGCCATTGTGAATTCTCCTGCTGGTAACTCCTCAGCTGTGGGGGCGAGCTCCGGAAGCCGTGTTCTCCCTTGGGGTGCTGCCATAGCTGGCAAGCACAGTGCCTATCTAGCTGCTCCTACTGCTTACTTACAGTACAGACATAAAGCATGAGAGAAAAGGGTTTTTATAGCAATGATGAGTAAAAAGTTATACTAGCATGCATAAGGAACTTCACCTGGAAGCTCAGAAATGCCTGGCTTCCCAGAAAAGTTCCTCTGAGCCTGGCAACCTCCAAGGGAGGCCCTTCTCAAACGTATAAGGCAGTGACCCATGTCCCCATGGGAGGTTGTGTTTTTCAGCTTCCTCTTCATGCTTGTCGGAGACTGCTTATTCCTTACCCTTCTGCTGACTCAGGAAGATCTGATATTAAGCTGTACTACCATGGGCATACAAAAACCATAGTATCACTGCAAGGCAATCTTCAAGTGAGTCACAGAGGGTTAATACAGGTCTACACTCAACATACAAGTTTGACTTCCACAATTACAATGTCCTCAGATTTACAATGACTGAATTACAATGTCCTCAGATTTATCAGCAGAGCTGGGTTATCACAGATTTTGTAAATGGATTCTATGTGTCGAATAACTAGATGATCTTGACTAGACTTCTAGATATCGCAGATGAAGGAATGGGTTGGAAGAAGGCAGTAAAGACACTGGCTGTGTAAGCTACTGCAGCCTTCACAAGCCTCCTAAAATGCTGCTGGGTTGTCGAGTCTAGTTCTGTGCCTCAGCCAGTGTAACAGAGTCCCACAATACACAAACATTAATTTTAGTAGTTTTAGTAAACCAGAGTCACCTTCAAAAGTGAAGCCAGAAGGCAAGGAAAGAGCCCCACTCCACCAATGTGGATATCCCATCTCACACACAGAAGCGGGGTTAATCTAAAGAAGGCGGCACAGGTAATTCCATACTTTAGCCCTTCTGACTGGTGTTTTTGAACATCATCTTCTATCAAGAAAGTACACTGTTTCCACCTCCATTACAATGCCCTTTGTTTCTAAATTAGCTTTGGGGATGCTGATGCACAAACACTGCTGAAATCTGACTGAAACCTGGCCATTGCATGCGTTTCCCAAGCCACGCAAACTTGCTCCCAGCCGGCCTTTGCGTCTCTACAGAGGGGCCCACACAACCAACATCTAAAAGACTGCTGCCCCCAACCACAAACTGGATAAAGATGCTTCCTGAAGGAAGCAGAGGCAAAAGGTTTGCAAAGCACTAGTGCAGCTTCCTGTAGAGGACTTTGAACAGAGAGAAGCTCTGTGCTTCTTGGGGATGCCAGGTAGAGATACTCCAATTTCTCAGTGTGCTAGTAGGAATTACTAGACAGCTTCCTGATCAGTTTTCTGTACCCTAAGACAGCTCTAACTGCCAAAATGCCAGTATGTGAAGGATGGACAGCAACCTACACCCATTCTCTAAACTTGATTATAAGTCAAGCCACAGCTAAATTCCTTTATGGCTGCAAAGCCTCCATGTTCACCTTCACATACTCTTTTCTCCTAAAGCATTAATTCATTAATGTTCCTGTATACAACCTTTCTGTTTACATTTAAATTAAGTCATAATTTTGCAGTCATAATATGCTGTTCAAATATCATGCTCAATTAAAGTAAGAGTTTGTGCTTTTCAGCAGTCACATCTTAATTCCACCTAATTCTAATGTACTGCTGACCACGTTAAAATACAGATAGTCATAAGGGCTGAGCAAATCTATTTCATCAATATAACATGAGTTTTTATATTGTTTTAAAGTAGCAGAGCACATATTTTTAGAAGTATTTTGTATAAACATTTTCACTAAGAGCAAAGCTGGTATGTGTTATTTCACTGATACTTCTAGGCAGAAGGGCTAGTTTTCCTGAAATGAGAGAAGTAAATTAAAGCTTTCAGCTGACTGCGTTCTTTCTTATAAAACGCAACAGTGGTAAAAGCATTTCCCAGCCTTCCCAAAGGAAGGTTGACAGATGTGCTTGCAACCCACACACCTCCCTCTGGGAAATAAAATACATCACGCCCATGGAAAAAGGATTTCTGGATAGTGCTTTTGCAAGTTGCCAGGCTTTCTTAACTGTGAAACAGAACTATCGCCAGATCTCAGAGGAAGTCATTATGGAAACCTACTCACGGAACTTAGAATCAATTAACCTTCAAAGTCAGCATGGTCACCTCGTAATGACTCAGTCATATGCTATGATCACACTGCTTATTATGCAATAGCACCTAAATGATAATTAATGATTATCTAAGGATTTCTAATGAATTTTAAAATCTTCAAATGAACCCTAAAATCTAGGCATAAAGCCCTTGAAGAAACATTTATCTTGCTTAGATTTCAAAACAACATAAACTAAGTTAAAGAAGCATGCCATCAATTTATTCCAGTTTTAAAACAGATGCAATTTGATAAATTATCAGAATCCTTCTCGAGTCACAACATTTCTTCTGTCAACTTGTAAAAGAAATGTTTTCCCTAGGGATTCTGTGGTCAAATGTGTCTTGCATGACATCCAGTCATGCAGTTATCAGCCCAAGACTAGACTCATGTATCATTACTTCTGTTTCATGTAAGAGTAAGGGGGTTTACATCCACTTCATTTCACTGTCTTTATGAATCATGCAGTTACCAACCCACTCCTCAGAAGTACAAAGTGTACCAAACATTCTGAAACAGCAGAACAGGGCTGCTAGCTCATTAAATTACCTACTGGCTGAACAATATTGCACTTCAAGTTTTCTTTATCTAGCTACCAGAAAAATGAAGACATATTCCAGCATTACCATGCCTTTTCATTTTTATTTGTCTCTTCTATTAGAGACATCAACTGTCATGAAATCCTCTCTTTGGTGTGCCTAAATTCTTCAATTATACTGAACAAGAAGCACTGGCCTCAATGGCGAGCTAGAACACACACACCAAAATCTGCACTATAATTTAAGCAGTTAAGTCCCACTAAGGGGGGAAGGTGGGAGTGGGGGGGAGGGGGCATGAACACTCCTGTGAATCTTTCCTGTACTCAAAAAACCACTGGCATTTAGGTTCTCATCACTGAAGTTCCTGAAGTGCCCAGAGTCTGGATACAGCAGGTGGTTACTTTGGCCCAGCAGAATGCCTTAGTATTTTTCATCTCATTTACAACATTCAAATTTAATGTATGAGGAGCATTCAGGCTTAGCAAACAAGAGGGGCAATGATTTTGCTTAGGGACTGCAGCACACGAAAATCGATTCTCCCTTTGAGACCTGCTCACTGTGTGGCAGAGTCACACCAGCTCTAGAGCCCTGACAAGCCTTTGTTCTAACCTGTCTACATATTCTCTGTGCTATCTGTGGGCCTGGAATTTAGGATTTCGAAATCCAAAGACCTACAAATTAGTGCCTTTTACATCCTAGAAGCACCAAATATTTAATCCTCCTCTCAAATTTCAGTGCAAAGCCACTGGAGACTAACTTTCTTATTTATTTGTGGGTAAACCCAACAAAAATCTCAAAGGTATTTCTACCAAAAGACAACTAAAAATTAAAGAAATCCTGTGAAGATTTCAATCTTCTCTGGAAAACAGGCTTTAACTTTCTTCCTGAGCATAACTGTAAAAAGTTAAATTAAAGCCCCAATGAGATAGAAGAGGAATTTAAAGAGTTCAGTTATTTGCTCTTATTTACTCTTCAATGATCAACTAGTGAAATTGTCATAATTTTTACACAAGATGTATCATCCTCTCCTTGCACTGTTCTGTTTTGATTAATAATATGAAGCTACTACCAAAGTAGAAACTCAGACACAGTGTGATGCACAAGACTAAGTCTAAAAGAAAGTTTATGTTTCAAATGAAGCATAAATCCTGGTATTTAATGCACAAATGCTTCTAATACTTTCAAAGCTTTCTATTTTTTAAAAATTTATAAAACAGATAATCATTACTCAGAACCATGCTACAAGAGCTAACCATCTTAAATTAAGATTTCAAATTCAGAAACGAAGTTATGTTTTTTGCAGAGAAAAGTATGAATACCTAAGTCTGTCCACAGCTTCCAAGTAAAAGGACTCAGGTATTGCTATCAAGCCATTTTAAAGAAAGAGATCACCTGCATTGCTTTTGTGAATTCTAAGGAATTACTATACAATATAGGATGAAAATATTTATTTTTTGTGTTGCAGCACGAAACCATAACCAAGGCTCCACAAAGAACCACAAACTGAGCATATTTTACGTCTGCCGTCTAAATGAAGATATAATAAAGTGAAAGAGAAAATAAAATGGAAGAGAGAAATTATGCATCCAAGGCCAGAAAAACGGGAACCAAGTAGGTGCAAAACATGCTTGAGGAAAGAAAATAATTATCACTGTGCAGAGACATCTTGTTTTCTAATCTGTGAAGTCTGAAAAAATGATGGCTTCAGCAGAGCTTACTAGAAATAGCTTAGTATTGCTAACATATAACAGACTCTAATTGTTGCAGCTGGATAGAAAAACGTACTATGAAATTCTGAATAATTCAATTATTTGTGCGATAAAAGCAAAAAAAATAAAACTATTACGGTTTTAAGTTAGATGAGGTAAAGATAGTGGCTTCTAGTTTCTATGTAATATGCATAACATTCCTTTCAAGACGATGAAAGAGTCCACAGAGTGGGAATTTAAAGGTTATTTCCAAGTCAAGAAAGCAGACACTTGTCATTAAGACCTAGAGTTATGAAAATGCATCTGAATGCTCTAAATATACCAAAAGACTGCAAGAGAGTAAGGCTCTTCAAGGATATTTCATGCTTGTGCGTGGCTGCTGAATCTTTTAAGGAAAGATTTGGTTTTAAAAGTTTCATAAATTAAATGTTTCATAGAACTTGGTTTTCTTGATAAATCAGTTTCCTGATACAAGGCAGTTCAAAGAAAAACTTCCAAACACCTGTGTGGATTAAGTAGCTCTGTTTTGTATTTGTGCTGTGAGGACCTACTTGGCCACTGCAATCATTAACCTACTGCCCACATATTCCTGCATATAAATTATGACCTTGAATAGGATCAGAGAATGGTTTGTGTTGGAAGGGACCTTAAAGATCATCAAGTTCCAACTCCCCTGCCATGGGCAGGGTCATCTGCCACTAGACCAAGTTGCTCAGAGCCCCATCCAACCTGGTCTTGAGCACTTCCAGGAATGGAGATCCAGAACTTCTCTGGGCAACCTGTTCCAGCGCCTCACCACCCTCACAGTTAAGAATTTCTTCCTAATATTCAATCTGAGTCTACCATCTTTCAGTATGATGCCATTCCCCCTTGTCCAGCCAACTGCTCACCTCTGAGAAAGTGCCAATTAGTAAGGCAGAAAAATGTTTAGGAGGCTGTATGCAATATAGCAAACCTCTTGCTGAAGCAGAAAATAAAAATCAATAGTGAACAGGCCATAGACCCTGTTGCTTTGGGACTGTGCACGCTGACATATGGCAACAAAAGGGCAGCTGCAGTTGCTCAATTATACAAAATCGTGTCCCTGTGTGGTATACTGCCTCATTATTGTAGTCAGAACAGAATCCAAGTACCAGGAAACACACTATGTTCTAATCAAAATGGAAAATGGACACTTAGGGTAGATTCTGAAGATAGAGAAACAGGTTATTTAATGAGATTTCAGCTGTATTTCTGTTTGTATGAAGTTGTTCTGCAAGAACAAAGACTGTCAAGAGGGTAGGTCCCTCGGCAAAATGTGAATATTAGAACATTAGAGAAAAAGGATTACATATTTAATGTCTAAGCATGCGATTAAAATGACAATCCTGTCTATTCAATTGCTTTATGTAACATCACAGTGATTATGAGAACTACAAAACTTTGCAGCAGTTAGCATATTTAAGTTTACAAAGGGATTGCTAACGTCATCTTTTCCTCTTTGACTGTCTAAATAAATAAATGCATTACCAAATACACTGTAATACTCAAAATACCACTTCTCCAGTTGAAAGACTCACAAAGCAATTTGGAAAAGTGAAAAAAAAATCTCTGATTGAAACTATATAGGGATTGCTCACCTCGCAAAACAATTACCTAAATTGCAATGCAGATAATTTGCTGAGCTTCATGCCATCAAGCTTATGAAATATGCAGATTGTCATTCTTCTGCTCAATGGACAGTGGTGGGTACACACTGACACACACACAGCAACCTGTGTTGGTGGGTACAGTGGTGGGTACACACTGACACACACACAAAACCTGCCAAAAGAGCCCCTGTTCCCATGTGCGAGGCATGGGTGGGTGGAGTAGTCCCATTCCTCCTACCACTGCCATGATTACCAAGTCTCCCTCACAGCTTTCAAGTACAGACACCTGCCTGATTTCATCTGGACACATTTCAGAGCAGAAGGAGCTGCAGAGACAACAATACTCTGACAGTAAGGTTGTAGAGCAAGAGAACACGAGAATTAGGATGAAGTGGGGAGAGGAAGAAGCATTGCACTAATTTTGCTATGCATTCACATCACACTTCAAAGAACTCTGAACAACACCCAGAAATAGTAAGAATATAAGGAACTTTTACTTCATACAGGATGATAATTTAGTTTGGAAAAAAATACTTGTTTACATTATCCAAATTTGGCAAAATAATGCAAGTGTATACAACTGGAAATAAAAAACCAAGCCAGACTACAACTATTAGAATAAAATATCACATGCTAGACTAGAAGTGTAAAAATGTGTTTGCATAAACATATCAAAGTAATATCATGCATATATAGACCATAGAAAAAATGGAACTCCAAAAGCTACTTCCCAGTTTTCTTTTTAAATCTATACTGTAAATCTACATGTTACTGAAACCATGCAACACTGAAGTATCTTTATGAAGTGGAAATACCATTTATCAAAGCTAGTAAATAGGAAGACAAAACCTACGTAAGAAAAACCACATGAACAGCCAAGAAAAAGACACAAGTGCTGCCCAAGATTCTGGTACCAGGTCTTCTGCTTGCATGAAATTCTTACTCTAAAGCTTAGTTAACTGATACTGAGCAGGTATGGCAATAACAGTGCCAGGCATGCCATCTGTGTAAAGATATGCACATTCCAGCAGCAGGCACTGACAAACTCTTAACAGGTGACTAATGCTTAACTCCTACAATTGCAGTCTTTGAGGAACTGGAAGCCAGACTTGAAAAAATGCAGAAGTAGTTTCTGCTGACATATTTAGCCCAATCTATCAGCAATGACATTGGATGAAAAATTGGGAACTAAACCAGTATGAAATAGTGAGAAAGTTCAGTTCTCATTGCAACAAGAGAGAACTGGGAAAATTCTGTTCTGTGTGGGTTAGAAAATGAGAAAAAGCATTCACTGAGGCCACTTTACAGCAACGCAAAACACAGTAAAATTTGCTGAACTAATCTCCACTTAGAATCTCTATTTTCCTGTGCTCTGATCTTCAAATCAGTTTATTTAGTTCCAGGCTATTCTTTTGGATCCATAACATCAACAGTGATTAAAGTAAAAATCAGAAAAAAGAAATCCTCAATATGCTGATTTTTTTTATAAACTTCGTAGCACATTCAGAGTGAAAAATGTGTGTAGAAATCAGGAAGATATAACACTGATTTAGAAATGAAGTTTCCTAAGGCTATTACCTATTTTCTTTTGGGGTGATAAGGCACTTCCATTAAATCACTGCAATTCTCCAAGTGTCTGTTTTTAAAAACCAAAGAAACAAATACTCTCCTACTCGTCCACAGGTCTCTAGAGTTACTTACAGCTCCAGAATAAGAATGACGTCTGTTTTGTTCTCGTAGACATCATGCAGCGTAATCACATTGGGGTGCCGAATCTCCTTCAGTATGCCAACTTCTCGTTCGATATCCTCCCGGCTCACTCCACGACGGCTGGATTTCGTTCTCCTTTTCTTGATGAATTTTGCTGCAAACTGCTGGCCAGTACTTTTCTCGCGGCATTTTTTCACTACGGCGAACTGCCCACTGAAAAACAAAGAGGTGACGAGTGGTCAGTTCAAGACAATTTAAAGTTAAGAGTAGCCTGTTTACTGTGGTGGGGGAAGTCAGCTTTTAACTCTGCTTGACCTAAGTATACAACTGCTTTTTATGCCATCCAGAATAACACTTGAAAAAAAACCTAGAAGAGGCAGGAAAGGTAATTTAAGATATGGCTTTTACATCAGACAAATGTACACATTTCAGCACACCTAGTAAGTAAAAGGTAAAACCTTATCAGTGAGGACCACTGGATTTTTGATAAATATGTGCACCAGGGATTACTGGGCAAAAGTAATGGTTTCTGGATTTCTCCCCCCATATGCTTGTTGAATATTTTTTCTTTGTTCTGTAGTTGGGACAATTCATAGTTTCTTACAATCTACACGATTTGTCAATATTTACTTTATTCTATCCTCAGGTTTGTTTTTTAAAAAGTTTTTTAAAGCAAAACTGGGTTTCCTGACACTGCTTTGTATTTTTAAAGCACTAAGAACAGTAGTATCAAAAATTACAGTTACTGTATCATCTTGTTAAGTACAAGTTTGAAGATGAGAAAAGTACTGAGGCACAAACAAAACCTGTGTTTGTATTACAAACCAGAAGAAACTCCAGGAAGCTGCTGACTCCAGCACACTATCATTGACGTACAAGCCTGCTGTTGCTAGATGTACACACTGATCTAGATCAGAAATCTCCAGAAGTCCAACGCTGATTTGAAGAAAGAACAGGATTTCTAGAACTGTTTTTCTTTTAAGTTTCCCTAATCTCTTGTTGAGGAATCTCAGGAAATACTGTTCCTGCTTTTTTCACCATATGAAGGAATCATAGAATTACAGAATGATACTAATGAGAACATTTTTTGAAGACAGCCTACCCTATTAACTGAAGAAGACCTGTTCTGTGAAGCAGATTTAGAGCAGCAATTAAATCAGAGCTAGACCTAATAGGTTTGACTACTTAAACAGCCATATAGCATTCAGAGTTACACATTTCATGCCACCAATACTATGCTGATCCCACATAGTACCCTGAGTGAGACACAGTCTTGAACTGGGACATGCAGTTGGGCAAGGCTACATGACCATCACTCGTAGAAGGGCAGGGCAAAGACAGGATCTCTCATGTGAACTCTTAGAAAGACACTCCAGAGGAGCCACCACCACCTGGGAAATCTTTGAATGCAGCCACGGGTAGTGAGAGAAGTAAACTTTGAGAGAAGTCTTAAGTCAACAGTCTTAAGCTGAAGTTTAGATTTGTTTCAGTATTATGATTACCATTCAAGTTTCATTCTTCACTGTTTAACTAAATCAATTCATGAACTTGTGAGAAGATGTTATGTTGCATGAAAAGTAGTTCTGCCCTAAATTCCACCCGCCCCCAATTCCACACAAATTTGCAAGCATCAGATTTGCCATATGGGGACCCCCACATTATCATTACAAACTGCAGTGGACAGAGCAGTGCTTCAGAACACACCATATTCTCTTCTCCATCACACACAGGCTGGAAGACCTGCTTCACTTGCTCAGACTTGGCCTGCTGTTATCTCTGTTATCAGAGATGTTCTTTGACATGTAAGAAATTCATATGTGACTGAAAGAGAAAGTACAGACCTCTGGAATACCTATGTCATCCTAAACTGTCAGCAGAGAGCTAGACAAGGTGTCCTAAGGTCATCAGCCTTCTCTGCCTGGTTCAGTCCAACTTCACAAAAACTGAGTTTAATCTCCAAGGTCTGAGCAATTCTGCACTGCCAGAGTAGAGGTATTTGCACCGCTGAATTGAAAACACAGCCTTTCTGGCTCTTGCTTCCAGAGACAAAAGCAAGTGATTGTCTCACACTCTCCCCCACAGCATGCACATCTCCACAGAAATACAAAGCTTTCTTTAAAAAGCAGTCAGTTTTGCAGAAAATTCAGAGTTTCAGAGAAACAACAAAGTGGAGTAGCAGACAGATGCAGACATCGTCACAACACCAAACAGCTACTCAGGCTCATGGATCACAAGGAAGTTAAAAGCTGCTGTTTGTCTTCTGACCACCTGGCTTGCTTTCAGGCTAGAAGTCTAAAATGCCTGATACAAGAAGGAAAATATTTCTGCTTATGATTCATCGATAAGCTTGAATGCTGCATGGCTAACCACGTTCTTATTGATGCTCAGCCCCTAAGTTTAGCAAACGCTACTGCTTCACTATGGAAAATCAACAAAACAAACAAGAAAGAACCCTTCCCCCTACTCACCCTCACCCCCCACCCCCCTCAATCCCTACAACGCAAATTAAACAAACCCAGAAACAACAACTCCGAAATATAATATTAAAACCATAATTACACCTAACATCAGCTCTGGAGTAAAAAATGAAAAACATAAATCTGAACTACACAGACATACAATATATTCTGATATCCAAGAAGATTTAATTATAAAAATTGGTGGAGATTAAGAGATGTCTGTGTTTTACTGACATGATGATTTTTACACAGTACTATGCATATTTGAATTACATCATTCCCCAAAGCCACTTCATGTTTCCAATGTCTTTCAGGCTAAGACTGTTTAATCTTATTTTGGCAGTGGGTCAACTATGACGTTACAGCATCAGGTTGACCTCCTGGAACAAAGGGGGCTACATAAGACAAGTAGGTCTCCTCTCTTTCTGAGATATGCCATTTATTTTTTCAGTCTTTCACTCTTTTCTCTGTCCACAACAACTTGTTGGAAGGATGCCCTAATCTATCACTATTCAATATAAAAGTGTTATCAGAAGTCCAACACATTGTTTAAAACACATGACTTTAAAGATTGTGGTCTCATCCACAGTTTACAGGAGATGAAGCTCCAAAAATCTTTGACACTGCTCAAGACTGTAAGAAAGTTATCAGCTAACAGGTATCTTGAGTAAGTGCCAGTTATACACCAAATAACCTTCTTATTGTTGCTGTTGTGGTATTTATTCAGTACACAACTGCACAATTAGCTGTTTGTTATTAAACGCTGTACACGCAGATCACACTTAAGCTGCTATCAAAAGGGCTGTTTCATGCCTGTGATCCCTAAGCCACACCATTTTACAACTCTCTCTAAACTCCTGTTTTAAAAGCAGAGGAGATGTGTAAATCAAAAAGTATTTACTGGGCTTCCCCTTGTAGAACTGCAGCGACAAGCTGCTATAGATCAGCATACTCACAGAATATCCAGTAATATCTTCCCACAGATCCTACATTTTCAAATTCAGCATTCATTCATTCATTCATACAGCATCTTCAAAGCCAGGAAAGTTCTTTAGCTTTTAAGGTTCCCTTGCTTTTGTAGGTTTGATTTAAACTGCATGGAGTCAAAAAATGACTGCCATTTTAGAAGAAAATTACACTAACCACCCTGCACCCTCTCCCCGAAATAAATCACAAATTCACACTTAATAAAGTATCTGACATCATTCTTTTTCCACATAGCAGAATCAGGTTAAATAGCAAGGCAGGATGACAGCTTGATGTAAGAACAAATACTTCTGCTAATAATAGTAATTTGTTTTGTGATCTTGTAATCCTTAACTCAACCAGCCCTTAATTACTACCCTAAACCTACTCTTTGTGGGACACTTGGCATACATCCACATCCAGTGATTTTTCAGACTCACTTCAGAACAAGTGCTTACCCATTACCCAATCATGACATTTCTGCATCCTTTTTACATCACGAGACACACTGCCCTTTACAATAAATATATGTATAAGCAAAAGTTATGCAGATAGGGGATGGAAACACCAATAAAGCCCCTATATGTCAACCTTTATTGGTCCCTGCCTAGAGGGATCACGAAACAACTCCTCATTTGCATGAAATAAGGAATGTTTTAAATACAGAGACATTTGGTTAAGAATCATGGGAAAACAAAAAGTACTTGCATTTTTTCCACAGGGATGAAGACAGTGATTAGGGGGGGCAGATACCCTGTATTCCTTCCCACTCCCAGCCATCTGCACCAGCTCTTCCCAGCTAGTTCTTTCTGTGAGGAGTAGAACTCTTGCCTCAAGCACCCGGTGAAAAAGTTCTAAGCTGGACACAGAGTTGGTCAAGTAACTCCCAGGGACCAATTTCCAATTAGTTATTGCCACAACAGATCAAGAATGGGGGAATTTTCCATGCGATCTTCTGAAGACTGCATTCCAAAGTTTAATGGGAGGAGGAAATAGGAGTAAGGAAAAGGCACTAAACTGCCATTAGAGTAATAAGATGCCTTGGTATGTTTCTGACATGTAGGTATTTTTCTCCTATTTAAAAATTTGATATTCAGTAAGCAACTCTGAAAACACAATGTACTGAGATTCAACTACTTTTACTATGTGTTTAACTACTTCCCTTTTTAAAATTACACTAATCCAACAGAAAGAGATTTACGTAATACTATTAGATTAGCCTATGAAAGAAACTGCAACTCAACCATGGGGCTACTTGTTTCCTCCAACAGAGCACCTATTAGTATACTGTACACACTTTTGCCTTTCCTCAGAGATCTGCTGCAGGGAAAGCCAATGGACCAGGGGATGTGCAGCCCCAGGAGCATCCCAGTGTCAGTCAGCTCCGTCACGGTAGTATTTAAACTAAAGAGAAAATGCTCCTCAAATGATATTTGAGTGACTAAGCAGAAGAATAAACCAGCTGAAAACTGAAGTGATCTGTTAAGAACTGGCTCTTTCAAATACTACTAGATAAAAAAGCAAACGTAAGGGTTTAAATATATATGACTGTGGAAAAATAAAAAATTGAGTGCTGCAAGTAAACAGGCAGGAGAGGAACATGTGTTAGGCAATTGTGTGGTACATTTCCAACAGGTGCAGAGTTAAAATGAAGTTGCAATTTACACCCATCAATAAAATGCATGCTGATACACCTTCCTTAGAAATATTTTGGAAAAGCAACAAAGACAAAAAGAACAACAGCAAGGAAGGGGAAGCAAAGGGGAAAACCAGACAGATTTATAAAAAACCCAAGTATACTAACACCTGATATTTCCAAATTCCTTGTTATGCACAGATGAATTTGTACACTTATAATATCCATATCTTTTAAATTATTTTTCTTTATTTCTGACCCAGAATAAATTTTGGTGTCTAATTACTAAGTTCCAAAAGTACCAAGATTCCACCATAGTGATTCAATGTATGTATGTGATGCTAAGTTTGATTATCCTTCACTACGAATACATCAAATATTTAAAGTTATTTTACCAAAATATGCAAAGTATAAAAAATAATTCTTACTTTATGTAATACTTTAAACTAAAAAAACCCCCAACTTTCAAAATGAACTCTATTATTACTGTATAATTATTTAGATACCTTTTTTGTCTCTAGAGATCAACTGAAACTTCTGTTGTAGTATCTATTCAAATACAGTTGGAACAGTGTAACTGTTAACTTAAAAATTAAATTAATAGAAGCATTTTGATAATATCTGTAACATGACAACATGAAGCAGTCAGAATCTGAGGTTTCAAGCAGTGTAAGAAGCAGGTGGGCTAAGTCAAATTTCTAAACATATTTACAGACTAAACTACCTACCCTAACTTTGTGTAACTGAAGTCAGGTTGCATGATGGACCAGAAAATGAAGAATTACAGTGTAGTGACTTAACCCCAGATGGCAATCAGGAACCCTGATTCCCAGCCCCTCTATGGTGTGATGGGGAGGAGAATCAGGAAAAAAAAAAAAAAAACTCAAGGGTTAAGATAAGAACAGTTTAATAGCTGCAATGATGTAAAAAAAATGCTAACAAAACCAATGACAATAACAGTAGCAACGGAGAGGGTGAAAGGGAGACAGAAATAAAACCCAAGAGAGAGAAGCAATGCACAATACAATTGCTCAGCACACACCAATGTCCAAATCCATCCCCCAGCAGTGACTGTCCCTCTCCTATGATAAACTCCCCCTGGATTATATACTGGGTATGATTTTCATGATATGGTATAACATGGCCCAAAACTGGCCAGTTTGTGTCATCTGTCCTGGCTGAGCAGACGCTCCCAGCTTCTTCTGCACCTGCTGGCTGGCAGAGCACAGGAAGCTGCAAAACTCTTGCCTTAAGGTAGGTACTACTGAGGAGCAACAGAAACCTCAGTTTGTTACCAACATTATTCTCATGCTAAATCCAAACCACAGCACTGTATGAGCTACTGAGAAGAAAACTAACTCTATTACAACTGAAGCCAGACACAAAGAATTAGAGAATTTGTCCAATCCATTACTTTCTCCAACATTTTAAAGCTTGTGCCTCGTATTTTTGTGGTTTGGTTATTTTAAGAACAAATCATCATGCCTTTTAGCTATGTATTTATATCCTGCAGAAATCCTCTTGTGCTGTCAACCTCAGCACATAACACTGATGAAACTGGAGGTTTCTGTTGCTCTGCTGATTTCTGTAATTTCATTAGGTTGCTAACAGACTTCTCTAGATGTTTGCTAAGCTTACAGAAAAGTGTTTTTCTCCACTGTTTTCTCAGGTACCCAGAAGAGCCACTAGTCCTAAGGCATAACATAAGAGCATGATACAAAAATTTTATCACAGATCTAAATAAGGTATCTCAGAAAAATATACATTGTTTACTGTTTTTTATTATTATTTCTTAAAAGTTTTGTATTGTTCCAAGTACTGTATGAAAAATTTTAGAGGAATAGTTATATTGGAGATGGGGAGGAAGAGAAAAAGAGATGAAAAGACAAGACACTATTATTACCTTGTCTGTGTACAGATATGCATGTGTATGCAGTACCGAGTGCTACAAAGTTTTAATTCCTTACGGTGAGGGTGGTTTATCATAGAATTAAGCTGCTTTCTGTGCCACACAGTTAAAAAGGTAAGTGCCTGCCATTGCCAAGGATCCATATGGAGCCCGTTTATCCATTTATGGATTTGGGCAAGATCACATCTCTCTGAACACAGCTCCTCAGTACAGTAATTAGTTAAGCATAAGCAGATTAATCAGATGGCTCTGGCCAGCTCAGAGAGAAGGGGATAAGGCAAGACAGCTAAGTACTGTGCCTCTACGTCGAAAGTAAGACCAAGCATGCCTGTGTAACTTTCCATGTCCCTTCCTCAGCACCATCACCTAAAGGATCGGCATCTGCTCGGATTTTCTTATTCCACTGAGAGAACCACGATAAAGTTTTTCCCGATAAAGTTTTTCCAACATACCTAATGTCAAACAAGTTAAACAGCTGGAGCACGAATGCACGCACACACCTGTGCATACATTTGCTGAGCTGAAAAGCACTTATTAATCAGTCCATCAGGCAGAGATGAGGCTCCTGTATCAGCAATTTGGCAGTAAACATCCACTGCAGATGACTGACAAATTTAAAAATAAGAAGCTTAGTAAAAATGCAGTCTCATGATTAGGCTGAGTTTCATAAAACGGAATAAAGCACAAGTTTCAGCCATTCTCTGTGTACATATAAATATGCACAGTATCTCTATATCCATTACTATGAGGATTTTAAAAACAGGATAAAAAATATGAATGAATGGTATTTTGGGATTATGTTTTGTTTACTGTTTGTTTTATACACACTATATTGTGAAGTGAATAGATATTTGATACATTTTATCATTAGAAGTAACTGAGTTTGTGTCCTTGAAAAGGGTTTTAATTAGAAACATAGCACCTTGAAAAAGAAATTAAAAGTCAAAATGCCTGCAGTATTTTCATCCTGCTGCTGTAGTTTGTCTGAAGGCTAATGGATAGCCCTTGCCAAGTATGGCTGCTATGTAACCAGAGGAGAATGCAATCCTCTCTTTTATCCAAGGAGAGTGCCTTCAGATTTTTTCCTTTTAAAAATGGCTTTGTTTCAATTCACAGCCCAAAACTGAACAGGATTTCAGTGAAATCCTGTGTTCTGACTGCGTTATACCAATTCTCCCCATGGAGCTACAAGTAGATCTGCTCAGTGTGATTCCCAAGTGTTGGCATGTGACCTTGAAGGGGGTAGAGGAGTGGAAGGAATTATGAAAAGTAGAGCCAGACATGCTTTATTATATGATTCAATGTGAAAACACTTACGAAAACACGTGAACAAAAAGTGATGTAAGTTCTGTTTGTGTTCAGGGGAAAGAGTTAAAAGGGGAAGAATGGCAAGGAAGATGGTGGAATCGCTCAAGCTGCGAATGCTAAGGGCTAGAGAATAAACAGTGTGGGAAAGCACATGTTAAACCTACTGCTGTTTATCCTCTATCTGTTTGGAGAAGTAGAATTTCTGTGTAGAGATAACATAGGTGTTTACAGAGACTTGTAGGCCCTATCCCAGACATGCTTGAGCTCCCCGTTGGGAGAGAGATCAAAGCAGAGACCATAAAAAGCACAGGGAGATCACAGCACGGTGCTAAACTACCAGGGCGTGCTCAGGCCCTGGGTAAATGGGCACAGCAGCAGCCCTGCCGCCCGCTAGGATTGGACTGAGCCTGACGGTGCCGGTGCCCTCACTCTGTGTCTCTGCTGCCCAGCCTTGTTTCAGGATCCTCCAGTTAGTGAGGTAATTGAGTGAATTTATTCTTTGCATTTCAGCTGTGTTTTTTTTTCATTGCTCTCAGTCACCTGATTGCATTGATTCACAGTTCAAAACAGAAGCTATTTGTATTTTCCTTACATAGTCCAACTCCTTGATATTTAATTAGATGTGGCTGAACTGTGGTTTGCTTCACCACTTTAAAGGAATGTTTAGGTGAGTCATGATGCATGACACATTAATAGAACCACAGAACAGTTTGGGCTGGAGGGGACCTCAAACATCAAGTTCCAACTCCCCTGCAATAGGCAGGGACACCTCCCACTAAACCAGATCGCTCAAAGCTCCATCCAACTTGGCATTGAACACTTCCAGGGACGGGGCATCCACAACTTGTGTGGGCAACCAGTTCCTCCAGTGCCTCACACCTTCACAGTAAGGAATTTCTTCCTAATATCTACTCTAAGAATTTCTTCTTTCAGTTTAAAGCCACTCCTCTTGTTTTATCACTACATGCCTGTGTGAAAAATCCCTCTCCCGCCTTCCTCTAAGCCCCCTTCAGGTATTGGAGGGCCGCTGTAAGGCCCCTGCAGAACCTTCTCTTTTCCAGGTTGAAGAGCCCCAAGTCTCTCAGTCTGTCAGTATATAGTCCGGCATTACAGTATCGGAACAAGTAAATGATGTTCAACCACAATATAAGAAAGACATTGAGCTATTAGAGATCATCCAAAGGATGGCCACAAGGATGGAGAAGGGCCTTGAAGGGGAGCTGAATCATGAGCAGCTGAGGGCACTTGGTGTGTTCAGCCTGGAGAAGAGGAGACTGAGGACAGACCTCACTGCAGTTACAGCTTCCTCATGAGGGGAAGAGGAGGGGCAGGCACTGATCTCTTCTCTGTGGTGACAGTGACAGGACCTGAGGGAATGAAGCTGTGTCTGGGGAGGTTGCGTATCACGAGGGTGTTTGGACACTGGAACAGGCTCCCCAGGGCCGTAGTCACAGCACCAGCCTGACAGAGCTCCAGAAGCATTTGGACAACACTCAGGGACATGGCGTGTTTCCTCCCGTGTCCTGTGCAGGGCCTGGAGCTGGACTCAATAATCCTGATAGGTCATTTCCGACTCAGCATATTATATTAATCTGTGAACGTTATTCATGTTCAAGACTCTTTAGTTTGCCAAAATAAAGGCAAAGATACTAAATTACAACAAAGCATTTAAACAGAAACATATATCACAAACTTAATATAAACAGATCATAAGAACATCACCTCTGAAGAGTTTATTTGCACTGAACTCAGATTTATCTCTGTTTAAAGATATCATTGCTCAAAAGAATGAGGAAGAAGAATATGGGAATTACAGCAAAGAATGGAAAGCTCTGTTTTCCAATATGTATAGTATTTCAACAAATATTTATTATCTAAACTGTCACACAAAGCATGTAACTGTGAGACAGTCAAGGCTTATGAAGCCATTTCAAAATTGTTTGAAAATATTAGACAATTAAGTTTACCTAGGACTTTAAATAAGAGTTAACATCCATAAACTCAAATTGGCAGGTAATAATGTAATGGAAATTTCACAAAGTCCTTTGGAAACCACCTGATCAGAAGAAAATGCTGTGCAAGGAAGATGCATCTTCCTCTCATCAGTTCTTAAGCTTAACCTTTGATGCTGCCTAAATTTTGTATTTCTATACACCTCATTAGTTAGCCTTAAATTCACGTTAACATTTTCATTGACTTTTTGTCTTCAAGAGCAAGAAGAACTTCCAATGACTCAATTTCCCTCAATTTAGATAACTGCAAAATTAATTTGATTTCTGTTTTCCCAAGTTGTCTTCAAATTTCTAATGGCATTAAAAATAACCTTTATAATTTTCTTTCTCATATTCAATAGAAGAGGAATTTATAAAACTCATGCGCAAAGTAAATGAAAAAACCCACACATGAAATCATTACCTTATGATCAAGACACGACAGAACTTCATACAAAATGCTATCTGAAAGTGTAAAACTTAATGCAAGTGAATACATGAGAAGATTTAAGAAATCATACAGAATTCTTCCAACTATTTCTCTGGGTAGAGTTCTCTTTTCAACACTGATACAATAGAAACATTCTGGGAAGCACTTGAAGATTCACAGAAACAGCTCCCATCTGTTAAATATAATACCGTGTCTGCTTTCAAATGAAGACCTTTGGATGAAGTGTTTTGTTACTTTTAACACACAGCTGCAACCATTTCATGAATTTATTCCACCTCCTGATTAGAAATAATGGTAGGGGCAACAAAGCTGACAAATCCAAGATTTAAAAGAGTTTGGAGCATAGCACCTCCTAGTATTCACTCTCCTGTCCTTTCTCCCCCCTCGGTGGTGACTGGGTTCCCGGTTAGTGCACGGGATACACTAGCCTTGTTCTCTCTTGCCACTGTGGCAACGGATGTGACACTGTGCAATGTGCTCCATTTCTTCTGCTGTATGGTTTGTAGACTTTCTTGGTCAAAATTCTGCAATACAAATGAAATAGCACTTGCTTGCCTTTCACTTTTTATTAAAATTAACTTTTGAACAAGCTGTATGGTTTCAAAGCTGTTTATCTCTGGTGTTTACCTGCTTCAGGCCTCTTCATCCCATTCACTGTGCTCTTTTAATACAAAAAAAAGGTTTCCTTCTAATGATTTTCAGCAATGTCAGTCCCCTGTATATATTTTCCTCACTCAGCTGTCTTAATTCTAGATTTTTAAGACCTCCACCTTCATCTGGATCTTCAGCACTTGCAAGTAAGTCCACCTTCTCTTGTATCTCACTAAGTCTCGGTTTTCAAGCCATTGTTGTCCAAAACCTGAAAAAAGTACAAATTTCTCCTCATTCCTTTCACCTCTGCTCTCATTGTTACTCCTCTTTCCTGTCCTGACACATTCACCTGACTCCAGCACAGTGGCCAGGTATTCCGATCTCTTCTTGAAGCTCAATTAAAGAAATGAATCAGTATTCCCCACTAAGTCTCTGCTAATGAGACACAAATGAGAGAGATTTGGAGAGATGCCCTTCTCCAAATCACCCTCTTGCTGCCTATAGTATGTTCTCTGCTTGACACTTGCTTTCCTTCCAACTTACCTAGCTCACCTTCACAAAAAAATGGCAAAGCACTCGAAAAACATAACTGAAAATAAAAAACCCAAACCACCCTGACAATTACGCTTCTGTTCTGGATTAAACAGAGTGCTGAATCCCAAACACGATGTTTACACTCACCCAGTACTTTTAATACTCAGTAGGGCTTATTCAGTATGTAGATAGAAACAGCTCTTCAGAACCTATTTTCTTTTCATCTATGGATGTATGAAGTGGATGGAGTCATTGCATGTTCAAGTTAACACACACAATTTTAAACAAATACTTTAATCTACCAAAAAAGGGAATAAACAGTGATCTAAGTTATTGCTTTGAAGCTTCTACATACCTCATTAAAAATACAATTCTGCTGCTTTCAAGGTTATTTACTCCCTTTTATTTAGATAGCTTAATTACTTGTTAGAGGTCTTATAATGAATAAATAAAAAGAGTATATATGCACAAAGACTAAGTTTAACTTAATAGTTAAACAGATGTTAAACAGTTAAGCAGATGGCACATCACGCAGTTACCCATCCATCTGCAACATGGGTAAAAGTATTAATCTACAAATCTTGCTGTATAACCAGGATCAATATAGAAACTATCTGTATCCCCCTCCCCTACATCCTCCTCTTACATGTATTAAAAAATATCTGTTCCTTAAGAAATAGTATTTCAGCGGGAAATTCTTGGACATTTACCTGCCCACTTGCTTTTGGGTCCAACTCAATTAATTTTAAGTAGTGCTGCATTTAAAGTACAAACCTTTTGAAGTTCCTGCATTTGCCAAGATATTTCACTCAAAGAAATTGTGTTATGTATGAAGTTTCACATTTATTTTCTAATTTCAATCCACTATTCTTCTGAAGGTGTAAATTTAACTCCTTCAGCTAAACTAAATGGTACAATTATCCAAAAATACACTAAAATAATTTTTCTTTGGCTTACTGCATGCATATAGATCTAACTGAAGACAGAGAAGACTGCAGCACCTGTATGCTGTCCAATCAGAGCATAACACAGATTCAATCGCTGGAGGGGGGAGAAAAGACAGTGACAAGTATTTTATTTTTCTTTTTATATAGCTAACTTCTAGCCAAATTCCTGTAACTGTCTCCAACCCCCTTCCTTAAAGGAAAAATAAAGCCTATGACCTAGCAATTCAATCTACGCAGCTTTATGTTAAAATATGCTGAAGATCACTGCTTGCTATTACTTTGATATTAGTTTTGTTTAACATGGAAATACATTCTATTAGAACTCTGTGCTACAGCAACAATCACAGCATTCTTGTGAAAGTAATGGATGAAAATCATCGGTGCCAAAACCAGCTCACTTCATTAAAAACACAGTGTTCTCTTCCTTTGGTAGGATTTGGAAGTGCTGTTGTACAGCACTAGAGAGACAGAAAATTTGGAGCGTGACTGCTGAATAATTACATGGGCCCAGGTTAAGCACGCATTTTATTTGTATAAGTGCTCCTTGTGGAACAAGAATGAAGTTTCCAGTTAGATTTCTAGATGGAATTTGAGAAGACAGGAAAATATCCAGTTTTTGGAGGTCTGATTATCTAACTTCTTCAGAACTTAAATGAGAAAGAAGAACAGATCACTGAAAATTAAAAAGCTTGTATCAAATTAATATGAGAAATAGATGCATCATCACGTTATTCATCTACTGGATCTCTTTCATTCCATGAAATAAAATAGCAACACATACACTTTCTCTCAAAAAACATAAAATATTCCTTGCATGTTTTTTAAAATGATTTCTGCCTATAAGAACTTACTTTGACTCATCATAAAAAAGATAGCGGTATGCATTTAGTCAAGAAAAGAGTATTGAATGTTTCATTTTTCAGCGTTAGTTATGCAGTGAATACCATTAACCTTTCTTTATATCTACAGGCAGCTGAGATGATCTTCTTTTAAAGTAGAAAAATTGATTGATTTCTAGAGGTGGTTTATATAAAGTATAAAGCATGAAGACATTTCACTTCTGCAACTGGATGCTGTGCACAGAAGCTCTCTCCTGTATGTAAGCTTTGACCTAAGATCATCTCCATTTCTGACTTCAGCAGTCAGTGCTCTGAAGCAGTCAGAAGCCCACATGCCTACTTCAATGATCTTCATGAACGCTAGGAAAACTATTACATTGAAGGAAAGGCTGGAGACTGTTGTAACCAATGCAGACACTTTTATTAATGCAAGGAGTATGCTCAACGACTATTAGCAGTGATAATTAATACAACTGAAAAAAAGAAAAAAGTTGCAAGTCCATATCAGCATTATTAAAAATAAGTGGTTTTCTAAAATGCAGCTTCTTTCTCAAAATAGAGATTTTTTTTTTTAGGTTTGGCTTTGACTAAGGAGATTTGTCATCCAAACAGTTGCATATTTAGAACTGCTAACATTACTGAAAAGTTTCACTTTCTACAGTAATTCAGTCAGTCTCCAAGACATTCTAATGCATCAATTCCAGCTCTCAGTGCTTCAGCTCCTCCTACTCAGATGAAGAGTCAGGCATCAGAATAAAAACACATCCACATGGACTTCAGCTTAACAGTCCACTGCAGGCTGCAGCTGAAAGCTTTTCTTCCCATTACAAGGGCTGAGAGAAAAGGACTCCACAAACTACAAGGAAGCACTTTAGAAATCATGGTCTTAATCAAGATGCACTTCTGTAGAATTCTGCAGTGTAGAATTGTAACTGACCTACATAACCTGGCTTTGCCACCCCCCACCCTTGTGCTTCATAAGCTATGGCTAAGCAATACTGCACCAGAGATAAAGCAAGTGCAGTAACTTGGAGACATTTGGAGGAGGGATATAGTGTGTCTAAATACAGCTCCAAAATAAACCAATGATTTTTTAATTAATAAATTACTTTGTAAATGGAGCTTCAATGAGTGTATTTTTCCAGAAAACTGGTCTTTTCATCACAGCTCTCAAACAGAAGGGTAGTACCCTTGTAGAGAGCAGTATCCAAATTCATCCGGCGTAAGAGTTAGGTATAAGCAAGGAGTTGTGAGCTTCTTTCCTATTGCTGTCATCAGCAGTGAGTCCCTAGATTCAGTTCCTCATCTTGCTTCTACTCAGAAGCCCCGCTGCATGCAAACTGAAGATAAGCAAGGCCCTGGGAAAAAAAGCAGAACCAATCACCCAGTGGCATTTCAGTACTTCCAATGAACTTCCTCTGCACATCAGTTCCCTCTCTATCCTTCTAGAGGTATTTTACTGGATTCTCTTTGCTATTACAACTTCCTCAAAAATTAACTACAAATTCACTTCCTGAAAGCATTAACTTTTTACTTTGAAGATTTCAGAGGCTTAGGGACGAGTACTATAGACATGCTGGGAGGGTATAAAGGGCTTTTAGCTTATTTTGACCCCGCATCAAAGCTGTAAAGTTCAGAAAAAAAGTTTGGAAAGTTTTGGTCAGATGTTCCTGCAGTATATGGTATTCTAAGTAAAAAAAAAAAGAAAAAAAAAAAAGAGAAAAAGTTGTCCACACAGACTTTTCAAGTTAAGATTTCAAATATTAAACAGCACAGATTCCTGAAATTTTCTTGTATCTGTTGCCTCCTTGAAAAAGGAAACAGGTAGAAAGCTCCACCAGTGCAAACAAAGGTGTAATTAATTTTTGCTGAATTTTTTGTTACAAATGCAGTTCACAAAAGCATTTTATTTTGGCCTCGAGAATACAAATTCCATTTATGCATTTCCTTCCTTTTTCTGTCATTAAGCAGCATTTATCTGTGTAAGTTTCATCTACTCAAAACATTACCTGGAGCAAGGTTTCCCTTAGTAGGGACTGCTACTGCTTCTTTCACAGAAGCCCAACCCTCTAATAAAAACAGTGTGTCAGAGGAACATGGGCCTCCTGATGGCTTTCTGCATAGACCTCCTGTGCCAGTACTGTAAGCAGCCTGCCTTTCCTACTGCCAGACACCAGCTTTCCAGTCCAATACAAACTGTCTTGGGGAGGCCAGCACAACGTCCTCTCCCCTGGTGACAGCCTTCATTTTGTTCTTTTTCAAGTCAAAATGTCAAAGAAAAATTGCTCTGATTGGGGGTTTCTCTTAGCTCTTTACATATGGAAATGTCAATGAGGAGCTACCAGAAAGAGACCAGTATGGTAGTACATTTGCCACAAATGGCCCTGCAAAACAGTGTGACAAAGAACAACAAATTTTAATAGTCCTTTTTTGTTCCAGGGAAAGATATCTTTTAAGAAGGATTTATTATACTGGGTAAGAAAACCTGTGCTGCCAGAGTGTGGCAAGTAGCATTTTCTTGTTTCACCTCCTGTAAGTTCTCATGCCCAGCTAGAGAAGGCAGCAGTTGCTACTTGTCAGGCAGTCAGCACTCAAACGTAGCTCCATGAAGCCAGGAGACAGCCCAGTGTTTTGTAGGATGGCTCCCTTCCTATTAATGGTGCCTCAGTAACCCGCCTCAAGACCACTATGTACTTCTCAGTTGTTCAGCATGCAAAACTCAAACCAGAATCCTGCTATCCCTCTACACTGCCATGTTTCTGAAACTATTCTGGCTGCTCAGTCAATTTCACCAAGTTCCAAGATGCTGGGTGCCAGAAATGGTTCTTTTTGCCTGCATTGATCAGGAGATGCTGAAGCAGCATCCCCCTGGCAGAGCTGGGGGTCCTGAGGCAGGCCCCACTACTGGTGGAAGGGAGATGATGCGCAAATGGGGCCAGTATCACCTCTGCACGCTTCTACTCGGACAGCTGCTGAGAGCCCAGCATGCACCATGGAATGCAACGAAGAATTTGGCTGGCAAGAGCCAAGGGTGCAGCAGGCAGCCCTCCACAGGCACTGCTGCCCCACTGATACCACTGCCCTTGATGCCAGATGGCACACACCTGCCACAGCAGGGGATCATCTTTATTGTTACGTAGGTTGGGAATTTGGAGCCAAAAAACCAAACCCCTATTTGCCCAAAGAAAGTGAGACTGGGCTCCCAGGATATCTTGGTTTCTTAACTGCCCTTGACTGCCTTGCGCTTGGGAGCGAAGTGCCTCATAACATGACAGGAAGGCAAGTGTGCTGGTGTGCAATTCAGGATTCAGGATTCAGAATGGACTGTCTGTCACTGCAGGAGAGACTTTTGTTATGGCAACCTGTGCAGTACATTTACTCTGACCAGCTGTGAGCAACTATGTGGCTACTCCTTGGTAGCCACAAAAATACTAATGGAAAACACTCATGCTCTTGGTAGCACATCCAGAAAACCTAGGGGCACCCAAGTTTGCGTCTGCAGAGCAACAATTGCATTTTGAAGTCCTTTTCCCCTCACAGGTCAGGTGTTTCTCTGGCAGCAAGAGCTGCTTTGGCCTCACAAGCTTTCTCACGGCTGAACGCCAACAATGTGCCTGAAGGAAGATGAGTTTTCGGAGGCAAAACTAAAAAAGATTGCCAGAAAATACAGACTGCTCTCTTCCTGTTTCCTAGAGCAACATCAGTGAAATTTTTCTAGCAATTAATGAGTTTGCACAGGTGTTACTCCAAGTGTAACCACAGGACTGTCTAGCTGGCAGAAGTGATAGTGTGTTGGTGGTGCCAGGCAGAGAGCTGAGCTCAGCTGCTGCAAGTACACTACTGCAGGGTTGGCAGTCAAAAATCAGCCTTGTAGGCTTGACGTGAAAATCTGTTGAAAGGAATAGGGAATCCTCCAACACCTTCCTTTCTGAAACTGTACAATCACACAGAAAGTCAGAAAAGCTTCTGAATTAATTTTCATTGTCTTGGCAACACCACCAGTGAGTCTCAGCTGTTTTATAAACAGCTTTTAGGGTTAAATTCACTGTGCATTCTCAATGCATTCACTGCATACAACTGAAGATACTTATTGCTCTTTTTGAAAGCTTTCTCAAAACATGGAAATAAAAAAACCAAACCCAAAACAAACAAACAAAAAAAACCCCACAAACAAACAAACAAACAAACAAAACCCCAAACAAAACTTCAGCATCAGAGAACATGTATCTCAAAATGTGAATCAAAGAACATTTGGGTAAACAAGCTGAAATCCCAATATGTGTTGAAGTCTAGGCTTCCGCTTCAGAGTGAACGAGGTAAGCACAGGCTTTGCTGCAAACAGCCAGACACAACCTTTGTCAGGGATGAAAATATAAATTGACTTCACAATGAGTATCAACACCTCCCAACAAAGGTTCCTCAAAAATCCAGGTCCCTTTGGAAGTAGCAGCTGCATGGGACAAGTTACCAGGCAGCTGTAAGACACCCCTGCACACAATCATTTCAGCACAGTGCTAAAAGAAGACAGTTTATCAGAGATGGGAACATAATCAGATTAAACCAGATGACAGAAGGGCTTGAAGTGGCACCCACATGAAAGACGGTGGCACACGGTGAGCGGGCTGTAGAAGCAAACCACTTGCATTGCCTAAGCACGAAGACAGCGTTCTCACAACTGCAAGTACAGGGTCACTGGAATTACAGTGAGCACAAGGAACACTGCCCTTTTCTGCAGATGCTACAGGAAACTGAAAATCACATGGTAACCAGGCAGTCACCACTAAACAGTCACTTTTTCTGGCCTCACATGATTTTGCATGCTATAATGCTGCAACTCTTTTCCCCATCTGCCACATGACTAGCAGAAGGAATAAACTCCAGTCAATACCACCAGCGTAATACAAAAAAGGTACTACCAGAACTCCAAAAAATGAAAGCAGGGATGATCATAGCTCTACTTCATCTTAAGCTCTGCTCCAAAGTTAAAGTCTGTGTAGGCCATACAATAAACTAAGTATCTAAAATAAATCAGGAGAGTGCATAAAATTAGTGTAAGAAGTAGTACTATCAAGACCAATATGAGACTTCTAGATGCAATTTATTATCCATGTATAATTTTTTCAACTCATAGTCCTCCCAAAATAGTATTTTTCCACAATTCAGTTTAACTAATTTTCATATTAACATCATACAGTATATAAACATTTGTTTGGCTGGATTGCTAGCACAGTGACAATTCTGCAGCGCATGACATTATGGAAAGGGCCTCTAACATGTTCCTTGTCTGACTAAAGGGAAGCTGGCACAAGAATATCTGTGCATACCCTACTTCGCCTCTGCATGCCCAGCTACTTCTTCCTGTTATCATATCTCTTCTTAAACTGATCTCACAAAACCAAGACTTACTTCTAACCATTAATGCTCAATGATCCAGCTTAAAAGATAATTTAAAAACCCCAATCCCTGTTCACACAAGGCATGGCAGAAAGTGCTACCACATGTCCTAGGATGAAATAGCAATAAGGTAAAGTTCTTCATGCCAGTGTGTTGCTTTGTATTCTTCCTAAAATCGCAGAATCATAGAATGGCCTTGATTGGAAGGGACTTTAAAGATCACCTAGTTTCAACACCTGCCCCCCTGCCTACTGTGGGCAGGTACAGCTCCCAATAGACCAGATTGCTCAGAGCCTCATCCAACCTGGCCTTGAACACTTCCAGGGATGGGGCATCCACAAGGTCTCTGGGCAACCTATTCCAGTGCCTCACCACTCCCACAGCAAAGCGTTTCTGTCTAGTATGTAATCTAAACCTACTCTTTCAGTTTGAAGCCATTCTCCCTTGTCCTGTCACTATCTGCTCTTGTAAAAACTCTCTCTCAGTCTTTTTTGTAGGCTCCCTTCAGGCACTGAGGTCACCCCAAAGCCTCCTCTTCTCCAGGCTGAATAAACCCAGTTCTCTCAGCTTTTCCTCCCTCCTCTGGACTCACTCCAACAGACTGATGTCCTTCCTGTGCTGGGACCCCAGAGCTGGATGCAGGGTTCCAGGTGGGTCTCACCAGAGCAGAGCAGAGGGGCAGAATCCCCTCCCTGGCCCTGCTGCCCACGCTGCTCTGGCTGCAGCCCAGGACACGTTTGGCTTTCTGGGCTGAGAGTGCTCATGGCTGGGTCATGTCCAGCCTCTCACCCACCAGCACCCCCAGGTCCTTCTCACAGGGCTGCTCTCCATCTGTGCATCCCCAGCCTGTGCTGGTACTGGGGGTTGCCCCAGCCCAAGCACAGCACCTTGTACTTGGTCTTGTTAAACCTCAGGAGATTCCCATAGGCCCAGTTCTTGAGCTTGTCCAGGTCCTTCTGGATGGCATCCTGTTCTTCAGGAGTGTCAACAGCACCAACAGCTTGGTGTCACCTGCAAATTTCCTGAGGGTGCTCTTGAGCCGTTTATGCCATTAAAGAAGATAATAAATATAATAAATATAATATGGTCCCAGTACAGACCCCAGGGGACACCACTTGTCACTGATATCCACTGGGACTCTGACCCATTGACCACAACCCTCTTGATGCGGGCCTCCAACCAGTTTTTTATCAACTTCATTCCAATTTAGAGATAAGGACGTTGTGGGGCACTGTGTCAAAGGCTTTACAGAAGTCCAGATAAATTATATCTATAGCCCTTCCCTTGTCCACTGATGTAGTCACTCCATCATAGAAGTCCACTGAGTTGGTCAGGCAGAACTTGCTCTTGGTGAAAGAGTCCCGGCTGGCTTGAGTCACTAGCCTATCCCCCATGTGCTTAGCACAGCTTTCAGGAGGATCTGTTCCATGATCTTTCCAGGCACAGAGATGATGCTGACAGGTCAGTAGTTCCCAGGGTCCTACTTTCTACCTTTTTAAAAGATGAGTACAGTGCTTCCCCTTTTCCATTTTCCTTGACTGCCAGGACTTTTCAAATACCATGAAGAGTGGCTTTGCACCTACATCAGCCAATTCTCTCAGGACTCTGGGGTGCATCTCATCAGGTCCCATGGATTTACGTTTAAGTTCCTTAGGTGGTCTCAAACCAGGTCTTTACTTATAGGGAGAGAAACTTTGTTCCTTCAGTCCCCCTCCTGCTGTCCACACACTCAAGAGGTGTGGGAAGGAAGGTTGCCATTGAAGATTGAGGCAAAAAAATTATTAAATACCTCAGCCTTCTTGTCATCCTTTCTTATTGATTTGCCAGCATTGTTTATCAGGGAGGGTACACCTTGGCCTTTCTCACCCCATTGCTACACAACTGAACTTCATCTCTGTGCCCTTCCCAGCTCATCTGTCCTTGTTTCCACTGCCTCTGCATTTGATTCATTCCCTTCAGTCTGACCAGCAGTTCTGTACTCAGCTGTGCTGGTCCCTTGCCTTCCTTGCCCAGTTTCTTTTTCCTGGGGATTTCCAGCTCTTCTGCTCTATGGAAGACTTCCTTAGAGATCTACCAGCTCTGTTCCACTTCCTTGCTCCTCTGGGCAGTCTCCCAGGAGAGCCCACTGTCCACCTCTCTGAAGAGCTGGAAGTCTGCTTAGCTAAAGTTCAGGAGACCAACTTTACTACTTACCTGAGCCATATCCCTCAGGACTGCAAACTCCACCAGTGCATGGGCACTGCAACCAGGCTGCTCAGTTTCTTATAACCACAGAAAATTAATTACTCTCAGGTTAAGAAACAAAACTGAAATTAATTATAGCTAGTTCACTACCTTTGGGATAATATTAAGGTAACATCACATTTGATTTTTTTTATATAGGACAGTTACAGAGATGGATCACCTAAAATCAAATATAAGCTCATGGTTTTAAATTAAGACTGACAGGATATGCAAAATAGGTCAGAAAATTTTCCCTGTAGATGATTTTCTCCCTGAACTATGAAGCTGAGGGGACAGAACTGCAAACATTACACTTTATTACACTATCTTCACAGCAGTAGCACCAAACCATCTACATCAAAAAGCACAAAGTCAACTCCAAATATTTCCACCAGCTTTCACTATTGACAAGCTATACTCAGATTCCACAGAAAACAAGCTAAGGGGCCACCTTGCAATGGTTGTGAAGGTCTTTTCAAGTGAGCAGAATAGTCAAACTGCACAACTGTCCCTGTAACTTGAAATCCAACAGAAATGCATAACACAATAAAGATACTCCTTTACTGTGTCATCTTTTCATCCCAGAAGAATATTGACGTGCAGATTAAATGCTTGGGAACTTCAGCAGGAAGACTTCTACAGACAATAGTGATGTTGTATGCAGGACCAATTTTGGTGTCTCCAAAGAAAAAAAAAGTGATTAATTCAACAGTTGCTTCATTATGATCAGATCAAAAGGCCACTTTATAGCTCCATCTCTGAAACAGTTCTTCAGCCAGAGTAACCTCCTCTAAGCAGAAACACAATGGAATGCTCATCCCAAACACCTAAAGCTGCATTGCTTGGCAAATGGCAAAGAAGAGACTGTAAATTGACCTTTAGAGACCTCTCAAAAGCATGTAAAAAACACGAAATGCAGATGAATCTGAAAAATGTTAAGATATTGACACAAATTCTTTTCTCAACCAATTCCTACCCTGCACAAAAGCAGTTACTGTCCAATTTTCAGAGTGAAAATTCTAAACGTCTCCAGAGGAATAAAATTTTCCATCACTTACTTATGAATTACCAAGATAAATAATAAAAATTAGCAATTTTAAAATTAATATACTTAAGACTTCCACGTAAGATGTCTTCTGATGACAATGATCCCAGCTTCACCATTGTCTTGTGACTGATTTTTAAGCCGAGGTGTTGGGGGGGTTGGATTTTTCTTTTTTTAATATTCCAATAACTTTTGGTTAAAACAGCTATATCAACTTTAAGAAAAAAGGAACCACAAAACCCAGCTGACAGGAATTCACTGTGTACCAAGGTGAGCTTGTTACTGCACAAGTCAACTTTCTGAGGAAGAAAATAATAAGCTAAAAGCACAGCACAGGAAGAGGAGATGCTTTCAGACTAAACATGAAGATGTTTTCAACCTTTCAACATCCTGGAAAATCTCAGCTCCTGTCTGTTTATTGAGTGAATAATGACAGCATGGTGCATTTTGACACTTGGAGGTAAAGTCAAGGAAAATATCCAACAGGCAGCAGGAAGGGAATATCATGTTGAGATTGAATAGCTGCCAAAGTGCAGAGGGCAAAAAGCAAATGTAAGCAAAGATAACATCCAAGACAGACCAGAAGGCAGTGATGTGTTGCTTCTGATGGTGTTCAGAAACAACTGACACTTAATAGGAGGGGGAAGAAAGAGAAGGATGAACAATGGGTAGAACAAAATTGATTTTTAAAAAACTACACACACAAACAAGCTGTCAAATGTGCTTAACAATCTAGTCTGAGCTTTACAAAGATTAAGCAGTTTCTTCCCTGTAAAATCTTGAAATACAGGCAATCTGCTGAAAAGGTAAGGTGAAGACCAGCACTCCAGGCAGCACACCTGAAACTTGCAGTTCTTCACTTCTGTTAAAGCAAGCCCCCATTCCACACTACACAAGGACAAGCCATTACAAATACCTATAGTAAAACTAAAGTAAACCTGCTCTCATGCCAGCATAAGGCTGCAGCGTGTGTCTGAGAAATGTGCAGTAACTACCTCCATGCAGGTACCAAGCACTCTCATACACATTTTATAACTATTAACAAGGTGCTAGTAACCATATCCATAAAGCTCATCCCTTTCCCTAGAGGGTAGATTCAATTCTCAAGTCAACAGATATCACATTATATTATCTTGCTTCTTCCAGTGTTTCAGGTCTAACTGAGCTAGGAAATTGTTTCAAAAGATGCTTCTTTTTCTTCATGTCAGCTACCTGTCATTCTTGAGAACGTATGAAAAACCACCAGCCATACACAGTATTAAAGATAACATTACTTAGCAGACAGAAGAAAGTAGTGTTTAAATGAAATATGTTAAAAGTAGCATAAAAATTCATAGTCCTTCCAAATGAACAAGAGAATTGAGTGAAGGAACAGAACTTCATTATTAAGTAATTTTGTGCATCTGACTAAACACTACACCTCCCAAAACATACCAATAACAGTACAATCCACATGTATGGTAAAAACAGAAGAAAAAACCACGCACAGAAGAAAAAAACAAGCACAGAAACACAACTACTGTACATCCTGCATGTCTCTACAAACGAGCACACAGACCTCTTCCCCTCCACCTCTATTTTTAAGAAAAGAAGGGAGTCACCTCCTTCACAAATGTATTCCCACCGGCCTTCTCATTACTTCTAAAAGACCTGCTACAAGAGTACTTAATGTTGTATGCTCAAGGGCCATAGGCTGTAAACTTTACGGCATAAATTACACACCAACAGAATTGTATAAAATGAATAATATTAATTTGAAAAGGCATCCTTGACAATACACAGCATGCAGTACACACATGACTCCTCAAATCCATCACCCTGTTGTTTCTAACTTTTTAAAATAAGAAATTACAAAAAAGACAGAAAAACTATCTAATACTGGAACACATAAATGAAAAAAAATTATAGTTTGCTTACTAGTTTTCAAATTAAAGGGACAGTCAGAAGAGCTCTCCTCCCTCAGCTTTCTTTTTCCCTGCAAAAAGCAGTCATGATGACAGCATAAAGGATACTACTAAGTGCTACAAGGCAGATACAATTCAATACTCTTCAAAGCTCCTGCTTTGAATTCTGCACAATTTACACAATGAAATCTCCTGCAGAGGCACAATCATTCCTCCAAGAAAAGATAAAAATTATTATCTCACAAGTATTTTATTTAGCAAATGAATCCAACAGCAGCTAGGAAACAATGATGCTCTTCCTTGCACCATACTTTGCAGATCATCAACTTCAATAATCCTGAAACACTTCCTACTTGACAGTGAAGGTCTTATTTTAGCAAGTGAATTTTCCTGTCACTAGGCTACTCCAAAAGCTTGAAAAACTCCTGTGCCTCCACTTAATTTGTGGCTTGTTTTAGTACAGATAGACATACACAAGGAACTTGAAAGTGATTTCCGTCTACCTTAAAAAGGAGGCAGACAAAACATTCCTTCACTCGACTATCTGATTTATGTTACCACTACACACAGCTTACACCAGAAGTGCATTAAGAGACCCTTCACAGGGTAGCCCAGTCACAGTGTAGCCCCACATTCACCAACACAGTGAACAAGGGCAGGTAACACAGGTTTCAATAGATGAAAGATTTACTCTGCAGCAGAATACAGCTTCAAGTTTTTTTAGTGATGGGCCTGATGAGCCAGACAGAAAGTACCACCAGTACTGAAAAGGCACCAGAAGGTTTGCAGCAAGGTGCAGCTAATGAAGGCACTGCTGACATGAGGCAATCATGCTCCCTCTCTTCTGCCTACATCTGCTTGCTGCTGTGCTTTGAACCTTTTCACGACATGGGGGTTAACAGCTGTCATTGCATCTCTTGTTCTGTTTTGACTTATGGTCATTTATCAGTTACCTGCTTCCAAATCACGAGAGCATTTCAAATTTATATTATGCCTGCACATAAGCCTTATGAAAAACAATGTGCAGAAACACAGGCACAGATTCAAGAGTCTGTCTTTCTGAAGTGCTGTGCAGCATGAAGGATAGGATTTTTCCAAAAGAAAAGGTGGCATAGCAATGGTATTTCAGACTATAAAAGAAAGAGAAAGGAAAGATCTTGCCACTGTTAAATCCTCCACAGACAGCAGCAGCACACAGCCCTCCCTGCAATCAATGTGGTCTTCTTCTTTCAAAGAAGCACATGACTTTAAAGAAGTTATGACCACAGGGTTATCAGACAATGTATGGGTTTCTCCATGATCATACTCTGCTAAGCAATTAGGTCAAACTGTGCTCTTGAAAATTAGTTTAGTGCAACTGAAGGTTGAGGAATGAAAGCATGCAGGGGAGATGAAGCAGAAAAGAAGTAGAAGGATTTAACTCAAGCACATGAAAAGCCCTTGCCAGAAAGAGGAGCTGCACAGTTGCTAGAACTTTGTAGTGTATGAAAGGAACATTCTTGGCACTGAAAAACTGGCATCTGTGTACAAATAGAAGTGTTCCAAGTTACAAGCTGTACACAGAAGCAAAAAGGAACTTCTTCACATCAATGTGCTCACCAGTACTGTCTTGTTCATTCTAAATTACACTTTTGTCAATGTATTGATGTGGCTTAGTTGTCAGGCAAATACGGAAATTTTTGTTACTTTTTACCAGAACAAAGAGATATTACATGCTTTTACAGAGTTCTGTAATTCTTTAAAAAAAACCCCAACAGATTCTTTGCATAAGCAGGAATTCTGATGTCACACTCTTTTCCTTATATTCACATTTAGGTTTTGGAATGCAAATTTGAATGAGTAAAGTGCTCTGGGTCTATGTTGGCAGCAGATGTTCAGAAGAAAAGGCACACTAAAAAAGCTGGAAGCATTACTGAAAGCTTGATGATTCTGTTCTCCTCGAAACCCATGGATTACTGCAGATACAAAACAGAGACACACTAACAGCTTTACACATGGCTCTAAGAAATTGACTGAATTATTCTTCTGAAAGTAGTCAAAGATTAAATTCTCTTCCCTGCTTTTTCTAGTGCTTTGAATTGTTGAATAGGTGGGCGAGAGGCAAACACTAGACAAGCAGAGACAAAACCTTCCCTCCTTCCTGTATGTATATAAACAATTCAGCTCTGTCTCCAGTTTCATATTATCTATCCAGCACTCAATTGTACAGTCTGGGTAACACCAAACACACATACTTGTCACTGTGCCAGTAAACAAGACAAGAAATGCAAGTTATCAATGTTGCTGAAACTTCATACAAAGACTGAGTAATGGTCAGACACTATTTTTATGCTGTCCGATCCAGTAACTGCCTAGTAGAAACAGCAATTACATTATCGGGGGAAATGAGGGTTAAAAAAAACAAAAAACAGCTGTTGGCTTTTGCTTTGTAAGCAAAAGCACAATATCTTAAGGCTGTAACTTCCACACTTCAGGTGCAGTAAAACCTTTCACTGCTCAGGCATTTTTTTCTTGGCTCCTTACTGAGAATTCATTTTACCATAGGATTACATTTCACTTTGAAGTTTCATCTAATACAGTTCAATGTGACATAAATGCAGAGGCATTATACAGACAGTTAGAGAAGCTGAGAGTTAGTTTATACAGTCTTCTCTGTGATATGTTCAATTTTTTAAAAAAAAATTTCTTTTTAATATGAGACTAAGCAATACTGCAAAGCTCAAAGCTCTTAGCTTTCTAGTATACAGACAAAAGAAGTGCTACACCATACCTTCATGCCCACATTGTCTCTCCCACTTTCACAAAAAGAAATGTCATGTTAGATTGAGTGAATCTTGGTATTCTGTGGCTCTCTCTAAAGGGACACTTCTGAGTCACTAATCTTTGACATGTGCATTGCTAAAAGGCAAAAAGTACTGACCTGTTCAAGAGGAATTTGGAGCTGCTCCTTTGCAGCTACAGTGGGAACAACAATAATTCACTAAATGTGGTGATGAGACAAATGTAAAATGAACACAACCAATAGAGAGTGAACTCAGTCTAAACACATATGGTAAAACTTGGGGATGGTAAAAACAACACAAAAGTGAAAATGTGAGATGATCCTATGTCTCAAATGCCTTAACAAAATACTTCACTAATTATCAAACTACAGAATGTGAAGAGCTAGGTAGTACTAGAGAAAATACTTTTGACCAAAGTCTACTCATAGACAAAGTAATTTAAAATACCATGATGTGAAATCCATGTCAAAATGTAGTGGTATTTAATGTATAAGCTGGAAGAATGTGCACGGCTGTGAAACTTCCAAGGCAGCTGCATATCAGCCATTTCCTATTAATGATGCCTAGACTGGAGCTTGTAGAAACCCATTTGGTCTGAATACATGTACAATTGCTAAAGCCTTTTCAGAAACCATCTTATAGTATGAAAAGCAGACTACTCACACTTGTAAGCAGTTGAAGTAATAACTGCATCTATAATATACAGGAAAAAGACAAAAAAAAAAAAAAGAGCGGAAATAATGCAAAGAAAGCCACAGATTTTCAAGCAACTACCACTCATGGTATTAAAAAGTACACGTACACATACAGCTACTTTAAGAATCAGTGCCTAAGCATTGCCATGTAAATACAGAACTTAATATACCTTGGAAGTACTTAAGCAGAATTAAAATGCTTTTACTGTTATTTAGTACTTCATTTTCCACTTCTTTTGGACTTTTCATGAAATTTGTAAACTAACTCAGCAATTGACAATAAATCGTAAGTTAATCTAACTAAATGTTTAAAGACACACGTGACATAAGTCTGACTCGGAACTGATCATAAAAGCTCAGTTATCACTAGCTCAGAAAATCTTAAACCAGGAGACTGGTGTGAATATTAAAACATATGAACAGAACAAACATTTGATTTTGGTGATGCTAAAGACTGTTCTTGCTCCTATTTCATAGCTAGTGTTTTGAGTTACATGCTTCTCTTTTCAGCGATGGGTTCTGAAGCATGCCTTAGTGGGTGTTTGTCCTTCAGCTTGGGGAAGAAAAGTCTAGTGATAATTCTTATCAGACCTCACTTGTGTGATCCACTTTTTCGTCACAATGAACAGGCTTTCTTCATTTTACCTTTTCAGAAATTCCCTGTTTAGTAGTAGACCTATCATCTTAACGAGCACTGTGCCTATATGTAGCATTCCTGTGGAGATTTTGACTCTGGAAGGTATCTGTGTTGAATGGCCACAAATAAAAACACAGAAATTCATCACCTTTACAGCACAGCTGCACCTCTTAAATACATTAAACAATGCTAACATAAAAAAATGTTTTTTTCAGTATACTTGATAAAAAAATTTAATACAGTCACAGAGTATGGATCATTCAAACACTTACTATAAAAAGGATGAAATCTAATCACCAAGAGCAGAAGTGAGGATAGACTGCAAAGCCCTAAGCTGGTTATGACTCAGCTTTCTCCAGAAATTATACAAATTAAAGGTGTGGAAAGTATTTAAAGTTTGGTTACTTTCTACTTCTACCAGGTATGAAGAATCACTAAAATACACAGGTGTATTGCTAACCTTTTAGTATTAGAGCATAAGAAGAAACAGAAGATGGCGGAGTAATTTTTTTGTGTAGCAAAATTCTGGATTCTCTCCTCCAGTTATTAACTTGATGTTAGCTAAATATGTTAGAAACTCACTGAGCTCTAAACACACCACTTAAGCCAGTGATGAAAATACTGCTTTTCCGTGACTTAAAAGGCAGCTTTTTAAGATGATATGGCATTACAAACAAAGCAGTTTGTGTCACAAACACAGTGCGCTTATGGTAAGTGCCTTAGTAACTTCCATATAACTTCCATTATGGTTTTATGAGCCACTATTTAAAACCAAGTAATTGTCTGCTTCCCCAGATCTCCAGCTTTTATTCACAGCTATTCACACTTGCAGACAAGCCTAGGCACTTCAGAATTTAGAACATTAAAAAAAAAATAAAATAAAATTCCAAGTTGTCCTCTCTGACCCATGTGCAAAGGAGGGCTTGTCTGGCCACCCTATGGCTGCTGCCACACGAAAACATACTCAGACTGTGCTGTCACCAGTCTCATTGTCCAGGGTTAATCACAGCCAGGTTTTGCTTCTCAGTTCAGAGTGGCTCTTCCACGCGGTCCTCGCTGGCTGGGCCTGCACAGCACTGACGCAGGGCACATCCAGGGCACGCTTTTCAGCGTGGTTTAGTAGGCTGAGCCAGTACCTGTCACAGACAGAGGCTTCCCCATCCCACGGGCCCTGCATTCCTATGCTGTGCTGGTGGCTGGCACTGATCCTTGTCTGACATGCCCGTGTTGACCCAGTTCAGGGAGCTCAATCTGTAATCCCCTCCCGCTTCCAGGCTACGCTCACAACAGTACCAGTGCTAGCACAGGAGACTGCTGCTGGGTGGGTGAGGAACAGCAGCATCCCATTCTCTGACCCTTGCACTAGGCTGGCTTAGCCACCCAGGGTGGGCTCGCAGGCAGGCAGAGCAGCGCTGACCAGGAACTAACACACCTTCAGGAGGAACAGTAACGTAAAGGTTTCTTTCTAGAGAAACAAAAGAGGCAGCAGAAGTAGACCAGCTTTGGAAGATAGAATCTGGAATGGTTTGTTCTTCAGCTAATGTTAGAACTGGCAGCAAAACCAGGAAAAGAGATACCCTCCTTTCAGGCAAGAATGTGAGATAAATAGTATCAGAAGGCCCTTTCAAGTAAAAAGCCATGAGAAAAGATGAGACATAAGGAACTGAGCCATTCCCTGACGTGCTTGCCTTTACCAGGGAATCAATGGCAATTCTACGCAGATGGCCCTGCTCATGGAGATACGAAAATACTGCCAGACAGATAATACACCAACAAAGTCAACACTCCCATACCAAAATGTCTGAAGTCTGTGTTTGCAAAGAATAAAAACCATAACAAAACAAAAACATATACACACAAACCCAAAGCAAACAAAACTAAATCCCTAAAAGAAAAAGAAAGCTGAAAGAGAGAAGTTGAAATATTTATCTCTAGGATTACAGCTGCACCACCTTCCTTAAAGCTAACAGGAGCCAAGTGTCCCAACAAAGGAGTCCGAGTCAGCAAGAAGAGAGGTACTGAAAATTTGTTACCATTCAAGACTTTTGTGTACTTTTTTCCTTACACAATAATAAACTCCCAGCCTTATTGACAATGTTCAGTTCTTAGCCTCAAAGTTGCAGGACCCAAGTAAGACCCATACTTAGTATTATTTTCCCCTGCGGACAAAGGGGTGTCCTGGTTTAACACTGGCCAAGCACCAGGCACCCATGAAAATCACTCGCTCACCCTCCCCTGCCACAGCTGGGCAGAGGAGAGAAAAAAATTAACGAAGTCTTCATGAGCTGACATAAGAACCATGAGAAAACACTCCAAGGGCAAAACAGGCTCAACTTAGAGGTACAAAGTGAATTTATTAGTAACAAAATCAAAGGATGATAATGAGAAGTAAAAGAAGCCCCTAAAACACCTTCTCCCCACGAGCCTGGGGGACCTCCTTCCCACTGACAGTGCAAGGAGACAGGACATGGGGGTTTTGGCCAGTTTGTCACCAAGAATTTCTTCTGCTGCTCTGGGAGAGAAGTCCTTACCCTGTGAGACCATGGGATCCCTCCCACAGGAGACAGTTCTCCATGAACTTCTCCGGCATGGGTCCACTATCATGAGCAGCAGTCCTCCCAAAACTGCTGCGACATGGGTCTCTCTTTCCATGGGGTGCAGCCCTCCAAGGACAGGCTGCTCCAGCTGGGAGCAGGACCCTCTCTCTCCTCCAGGCCTCCCACTGGATCACAGCCTCCTCCAGGCATCCACCCGATCCAGCAGGGGCACCTCCCCCATGGGCTGTGGGTGGATCTCTGCATCCCCCATGGATCCCTGTGGGCTTTGGATGGATCTCTGCATCCCCCGTGGATCCCTGTGGGCTGTGGGTGGATCTCTGCATCCCCCATGGATCCCCACGGGCTGTAGGGACACAGCTGCTTCACGGTGGTCTCACCACAGCCTGCAGAGGAGTCTCAGCTCTGGTGCCTGGGGCACCTCCTCCCCCCGCTCCTTCTGCATGGACCTCGGTGTGTCCATGTTGTTTCCCTCACATATTCTCACATCCTTCTCTGGCTAAAGAAAAAAACAAACCTGTGACCCACTCTGGTTTGATTTTCTTCTTAAATATGTTATCACAGAGGCATTACCACCATCTCTAATTGGCCCAGCTTTGGCCAGCAGCATGTCCATCTTCAGAGCCATCACGGATTGGCTCTGCTGGACATGGTAGAAGCTTCCAGCAGTTTCTCACAGAAGCCACCTCTGTGGCCCCTCCACTACCAAAAACCAGGCCATGCAAAACCAACACAAGGGGAAAAACCTCACACCTTGTCACCCATTAAACCTGGCAGAATGATTTAACCTGGCAGAATAAATTAATTGTAAACTATGTCAGAATAAAACATTATCAGTTAGCATAGAAGTTAGCTGCACTCAGTGCCGAATAACAGACACCACAAAGCATACACGTGATTTGAAGTTTTATGCATTGGCTTTCACAGTCTCCTTTAGAAATATAGGATTACAAAATACCGTATCAGCAGTGAAGTTCAATCCTCTTCTCTAAAAACTTCAGCAAACAGAAAGGAGAGAAGAGATGAGAGTCTCCACACCACTTCTCTATAAGCACAAGACAGTTAAAAGTCACCAGTTTCCAGAAAATGAACAGCCTTTCTCTGTCCCGTAAGTGTTAGCAACTTCAGAGCACTAGTCCAACAGACTGTGATCTAGGGAAAATGTCCCTCTGCTATCAGTTCCCGTGGCATGAACGCAGGTACTCTAAGTGCATACTTCTACAGGCACACCTAGCCAGTATCTCAAAGCTAGAACAACCACTAACACTCGAGAGAAGACTGAGGAAATGTACAAGAGCCCAGAAGCCAATTTGCATACCAGGCAGAAAGCAGGACTCCAAGTAATCTGTGAAAACTTAGAAGCATACCATTAATTGCTCACCAATAAAGACACAGTGGAAATAAAATATTTCCAGTACACTGGTTTAGTTACAGGCTCTTAGCATCCTATTTAGGCAAGAAGTGCACAGACAAATGCTATTGCCCCAAGTAATTTTTATCCTTTCCAAAACCTCACTCCTCTGCGTAATTCAGAAAAAAAAATCTCGAACTATAATTTCAATCAATATGTAAAGACAGTCATAATTTACACCAACTAGGAAATCTTCAGCTTTGGATAAAGCTCACAGATCTCTGTAAGTTCATCACCACCCAGTAAGGTATTTTTTTTTCTGTTAAATACAGGCAAGACCATCTGAGCTTCATAACAAACTTCCAACTGCAAGCAAATGGTACTGAGGAAAACTTGCTCTAGAAGAGTGGCACACCACTCTAGTAGAGTGGCACACCACGGTCCCTGCTGCTCGTGGTCAAGACACCCGGGTGGTCCGGACAGCTGCACAACAATGCTTCCTCCTCAATACAACTGCTTCTGGAAGGAGAAATGATTTGTCACATCAGCTTGCACCAACAGGAAGGAATAAGGGGAAGGAAATTAAGCTTCTCAAAACAAGAGAGTAAGGCTGCAGACCACCCTGTGGACTACTCAGTGTAGTAAAAGCACTGCTATAAACCATGTGAGTTATTCTAGGACTGGATGAAAGATACCTATTACAAGATATTCCCTCCAACATTGACATGTGCTACAACCAAAAAAAAAAACCTACAAAACTCTAGCATGGCAGTAATACCACACTTTCAATACAACAGAACAACATCCTCAAGGACTACAATATGCCTGGAAACTTTGCAAGACAGTGTTAAAACTGACCCAAAATATCAATAATGACTGTATCTTTATCAGCCTTCTCCTTTTCCAGAACAGTATCATGAAATTCTTTCTTTTAATTTTACAAGCTACATCTTGCTACAATTTAGATTCCCTGTTCACACCAGTCTCATTCCAACAGGTCTCATAAGGTCATTTTCCTTGAGGCAAGAAGTCTTTCAATTCCAGGCTGCAGAACTATCTGTCAAAACTGTAAATGTAAATATAATTTCTCAAGTTTGTTTCACGAACAATTTTAATTCTTCCAGCTTATTAATAGTATCATACCACTCCAAGTATAGTGGTACAAGGCTAAATATACTGAAGTCTTAAGTCTCCTTTCTCAAGAAGCATCATCACCTTGGCTTAGCATCTCTTCTTCACTTTAGAAAAGGACAGCAGCAATCTCTTTGAAAAGGAGGGAGAAGACCTGCAAGTAACATGTGAAGGAGGACGTAGCAAGGTTGGCAAGGATATGGAGAGATTCTTGCCCCTACAATTCATCTCTGTCATTCGTCTGTTCCGTAACTGTATCAAAACTAACAGGAATATCACCCAACAACTGACCAAAATGTACAGGCTCCACACTTCCTGTATCTCCTCCTAGACAAGATCTCAGAGTTTAGCAACATCACCTGTATTAGACTCCTTGGCACTGACTGGCCTTTGTACCCAGTTCTGCAAAATTTCAAATTATGCCAAAATTCACTGCGTAAGGTAGACAAGCAACAAACTAGTAAAGGCTTGACGATCTTTAGGCTTTGTCTACACTTTTCTCAGGTTCACCCATCTCAGCCACGAACTCATCATAGTTAAGTAGAACCTATTATACTGCATGCAAGTCAATGAATGCTGGTCAGGTTTAGTGGATAATCCTCCTTTGTGTCACCTATCTTCCTGCAAGGGGGAAAAAAACCACAGTCTGAAAAACAGTTTTATTTGAGACAGAGCTCCTACAAAGCCACTACGATCCCGGAAACAAGCTGCTGAGCCACTGCTTTAACTGGCATAATTTCTTCAGAATGTAAAATTGTATCAACAAGTTGCACAGCTTTTCTGACCAAGCCAGTTAAAACCAGAACAACACCTGGACATTAAGCCAGGGTCTCACAAGAAACACAGAGTCTCGTCCAACAACTGGTACAGCTTTAAATACCTCTGACTAACTGCAAGAACCATTTGTGAAGATTACTCCAATTATTACTGCACCTCCCATAGTTCTCCTAATTTCCAGCTTAAACTTCGTTGTTGTCAGTTTATGCTCTTCTGTCTTTGTAGTAAAGTGACTCTTTATCTCCGTCCCTCCTGCATATTTAACTTGAAGTAGATTTATGGAGACAATCACAACTCCATGCAGGCTGAGATTTCACACTGCTTTCAGCTGATCTGAGAGTGTACACCTGCCATAAATTAGATATAAGGTAGCAGATTTTTCCCCCTTGACAGCAGCACTACATAAAAAACCCCAAAACAACCCTGAAAAAAACCAACCTACAAAGAAACACACAGCAGAGGAAAGAGACACTGATCCTTTCAACCACCAACATTGCAGCCTGAGCTTTGAACAAAGCTCTCATGGAACAGTGGTGTCAGCCTCCCCTTCCTAGGCTAAAGGGGCCAACTTCTGTTCAGTACACATAATTCCAGCAGAGAAACTGACATACTCAAACCTCTGTAAAGAGAGAAAATGGGGAGAAAAAACCCAAACACCTAAAAACCCCCACAAACAGAGAAGAAAATTTAGAAGGACAGATTGAAGTTTCAGCACACCCCTACCATGCCTGCTCTGGTACTGATCATGCCTCACTGAGCCTGCCTAGAAGAAAAATCAGACAAGCACTTTTATCTGCTTCCTGATGAGTTTAGATTTACAAAGATTTGTGCATTTAAACTGAAAGCACAGAATAATCAGCAAAGCTCTAGTTTTTATTACACTGTATTTTAAAAGACATACAAAGCAGTCATTCTTCTTCCCCCAGAGAGAGAAATAAAGTAAGCAGGACTAAGTTATACCCAAAAAAGCATCAGCACTTCTTGTGCTTTTCATGAAGCAAACCTCTCAGCACATTTTATATGGCAGCAATTGTCACCAGTGGCACTGTATGGTGACAGCTCTTGCCACCTGCACAATCAGCAGCTTGCAGGTTATCGTGCATTTGTGAAAAGGAAACATTTTGAGGCATGTCTGGGAGGCAAAGTGACTTGAAATGCATAATTTTTGCAACCATGCTTTCCAGTTAAGAAACCTTCCTTTTCAGTATCCATGCAACCACCAAAGCCAGGACTTACAGACAAGCATGGAACAACCAACTTCTCCTCCAAGGGTTGACAAGACCAATAAAACATGTTCATGGTTCACAAACAGCAGACAAAATTATTTGATGTAATTTGAATTACACAACCTTAATTCTTCAAATAAAAACAAATGTGCACACAAAGACACCAATCAACCAAGTTTCGTCAAACAGGGACTTTGTCGTCAACATTTTCAGAGCTCCTTCTGAGGTCCTGTTCCCTGAAAAACTCATATAGTCCACTCAATTTAATTAATTATTATGTACTACTAAAATCTGAATAAAGTAGTTATAAAAACAGTGAATTATACACTTGCAGTATTTATCACCACGCCTGTATGAAAAACACAGGAAATGGTACCGCAGAGGTCTGCACCTCCTGCTTCTCCAGTTTAACCACTTTACTGCTGCATGAGAAGGAAGGTTAACACCTGCCTTATAATGAAGCAATGGAGATGAGCTTAAAGCAAGAAAACGCAAGGAAACAGAAACTGGAAATTTCAATGTACCACAGTTAAAAATTTTGTAGCTCACATACAACAGTTTAAGCCTTACAAAACCATCTTTCACACTGCACCTTCCCGTCCCCCATATGACTTGCTGATAATTCATATTAAAAAATGTTAGACTATAAGATTACTAAAGATGGCTGTCATGGGTTTTAAATGAGACAGTTTTGAAAGCAAGTAGCACCTGAAATGCATTTCATATCCTATAAATCTCACAACAGAGCCTGACAATACTGATGCAATTTTAATACATGGGCTAGTTAGCAAGATTAACTTAGGTTGTCAAGCCTGAAAAGCGCCAAGAAGGTCAAATTCTGGTTGTCATTCAAGTTGGTTTGTTTGGGGTTTTTTCAGTGCTTTTACTTTCCTCCCAATACAGAAGTGTAATGTAGTTATAGTTACAGTGTTTGGAGAGATGACAGGCAGTCTCCTCATCTGTAAAATGTAGTGCTACCAAAACCCAGTATCTGAATAATCAAAACCACATACATTCATATATATACACTTGTATATTCAGCCTAAATACTCCCTGCTTACAATGGAAATAATTTTCCAGGTAAACAAAAAAAAAATCTTTTTTCACTCAGCTATGAAAAGAAAAGGAACATCTTACAGAATGTAAATACATATTTGCACAGCTCTCTGTTCTCTCTTATCAACATCTTTGGGATGTTATCTTAGGCATTTTTCTCTCATGACTGATAAAGTGGATAGTTATATTAGGTAGCAGGGTTAGGCTGCTGCTTTTTACTCTTAGCATCTGTGCTTAGTGAGCTACCAAGCAGAGTCAGAGCAGTCTCCAAAACTTTCAAGATTCAGTGCAGCTTTTGCTCGACAAGTTACAAGTGTTTTCCTAGTGAGTTCAACAGGTCCAAACAAGCCTGACATTCAAAACTGTTAGATACCTCTTCCTACTTCCTGAATCAAGAAGAATCTAAAAACTGTGAACCACAGTGCAATGCAAATACCATTCTTCAATTCCGAACCTTTACCTTAACACTCTGCATCTCTTTTAGAAAGCGCATGAAAGCTTGAAGGAAAAGAAAACAACCAAAAATACCAAATGTGGGTGTTAGGGGTGAAGGAAGAAGAAGCTGTCTATGTGATCAGGAACTCACACAGACAAACACAGTATGTATTTATAACACGGCTTTGGATAGCTCTCCCTAAAATTATTTAAACACCACCACATTTCTCACAATACTGTATGAATTTCCAAGCAAGGCCAGTCATAGGAGGTAAAAACATACCTTGAAAGATTCAGTGTGCTTTGAAGGTCTTTCCTTGCTTGCTCACCATAGTGAGGTTTTTAATACTGCTGAACTTGAATTCCTGACTTTTGGGCAGACTGAAGTAAAAGCACTGCATAAGGGTATTTAAAATGCACAGTCACACCACACCACCTGCAACTGCAGGCAGAATTAAAATGACAAAATTGCTTTTAGCTAATTTGTTGCTCTTCCATGATAACGTTTGCCACCCCTTGAAACCTCATGGTTAGATGATTACTTAACAAGTCTGTAGGTAGCCTGCATGTGAGCAAGTACCACGTGTAATTTCATACTTGTAGGATGGAAAACAAAAAGAAGTGTATGCAATGCACCATACATTAATCAAGAGCAATCTTCTTATATGTTCCAAAGATAGCATTAGATCTGTAAGTCTCCCAGGACTGCAGTGGTACAAAATCTTAAGATAAACCAACCTTAACAGCTGTGAACTTGTCAGGAGAAATCATGTATGGGCAAGAAAAATAAATAAGGGTGATTCTACCAGTATTCACAATTGCAAATTTCTTTCTTCTTGTTCTCCCCAGGCATAAGTGAAAACAAACTAAAGACTAGAAGAAAACTCAGACATTTTGGTAACAGGACTATGATTGTTTATTGCTTTTTCTGCAAAACCACAGTAAAGTACCAGGAAGCTAGAGAATACTTTTTTTTAGCCCAGGCATCATCATCCCTTCTTATTTCAAACAACCTTAAGTTTTATGCTAAGCAATACTTAAACCTCCTTTATTACTTTCTATCAACAATTTAATTTACATAGCCCATTTGCTTTCTTCAACACACTTTTCTTATTCAAATGATTTTTTATTCTAGTTACTGTCAGAAGTATTAAAATGTAACAAAGACTTAATTTACAAGGGAAAACAGTGTAGATAATCTTAAAATCAAGATTATTAAAATTAAAATTCACTGAGCTCTCTCACAATGCAGGTTGGCATAGGAACTTAAGAATCTTTTCATCGAAACACAAGTTCGTCAATAAAAATTCACCTATTAATTTATTCACTTTCTTTGCTTCATGCCTGCAGCTAAGTAAGAGAAAATAAAAGCCTTCTTCCAAGAGAAGGGGAAAAATCTGTTGATTTTGCAAAACGGAAGTTTTCATCACTGCTTCGTTGAAGTATTAACTCACAATTTGGGTTCCCAAATGAATGCAGGAAATTTTAAAGTCAAAGGTGTTTTTAATATTCACTGTTTTCTGAGTTTTGAGCCTCAGGGTAACTACATTTACATGCAGAAACCTGCTAAGTGGTAAATGAGGAATGGAAAGTGATAGATTTACAAAATCGTTTTTTGTGCAACCCTAGAAATTTAAGTTCAAAAATAAGTTAAAAACACCACTGAAATAAACCATACAACAATTATCCTGAGGTTTGCTTACTCTTATGGTTTTATGCCAACATTTCACACTGAAATAATCCTAGTTTCTTAAAATGATACTGAAATGAAAGCTTTGGCCCTTTTAAATAACTATATTCCGTTTTTAAAGTAAAACCCTGCCAAACATTTCACAATGTTTTACCATCCACTGGTATTTTCTCACATATGTAGATAAATTTGATGAGGTTCTTATATTTTTTTACTCTTTTTCAAGTGAAAACTAGAGTAGATTTTAACATTCTTTAAAATTCATAAAATACTATAGGTTTAGACTGCATGCCAAGTTTCTATAGCACTAGGATAGATAAAATCCCCAGTATTGTAATACCCTGTTGGTAAATGATCAAATGAATATACCATTTTTAAACTGAATGCCATTACCTAACACTCTGCCAATTTGAAACCCTCCCATTTGTTTTGGTTTTTTTGGTTGTTCTTTTACCACCTAATGTTTTCAGTGTTTGCACTTCCCATACTGTAAAAACGAAATGCCTATTCTCCACTGTTGTGTTCTAGAGCTTGTGACTTCCAAAGAACATTTATTTGGAAAAAACCTCCATGTATTTAAACACTTCTTATGTAATTGGCCTAAAGGCAATTGTTCAATTTCATAAATATGTATTAGGGACCAAACATTGCACTGATACTTCCTCTTTAAAAAAAATACAGGAGAAATTAAATAAACCATAACACCTTCTAAATTTGAATATTGGCATTGTCTTCTCCCTGAACAATCTTAAAAACCCCACAATATATGTGTGTCTTTAGTTTCTTCCATAAAGTCAATCATTTATCAGTACCTGTAAGCACAACAGTGGTTTTAGGAGTCCAGAAACCTAAACCTGAATTTTGGAACACAGTGTATCCTTGTCAAAAAAAAACCTCTGGAAATCAAATAGAACAATTTTAGGTGCCAAAATAATTACTTAGACCACAAAATCCAAACTTATGCTTTAGCAGGATAACATGTCTTCCTATCAAGTTATCCAGCACATTAAGATTACTTCACAGTCTCACACAGAATGTTACTCTAGATGTATGAAAATGCCAACCCAGAACACTATGTGGAAATAAAAGTACATATTTGTTATCAAAATCACATCAACAAACCTGTATATAAAGGGGATGAAGTTTATTGGAAACAAAGTGGAATTAACTTTCCAATAATGTGGAAGGCTCTTTGTTGGTTAGTTGTTGTTTGGGTGGCTTTTTAGTTGGTTTTTGTTTTGTTTGTTTGATTTCTGTTGTTGTTGTTTGGGTTTTTTGTTTTAGTTTATTCTTATTTTTATTTATTTTTAAGAAATCATGGAATATTCCTAAGTTCCTGCCTATTCAAGTAACTAGTTCACAACATTTCAAAACTGGAAAGGTAGGCAGAGGCAGATACAGGGGGCATCTGCTCCACGTATACTGAATGCCCTGTGTTAACTGAACACTGATCCTACGCTTTGAAACCTCCAAAATGAATACTGGAAAAAGATTCTGCCATACTGGTTTGCTATTATGCCATTCGATTCCTCCTTAAATAAGGGGGAAAGAACATGAAAAGGACTCTCATGTAGCACAATTCAGTGTTTTAAAGGTTTTAAAACATGGAAAGCACTGAAAAAACAAGGCATGACTAATAGTGTGAGCTCGGAGGAGTTCAAGAATCAAGGTTCAAGCAGGCAGCTCTACATCTGCAGCACTCTGCTCCCATCCCTTAATCTGACTTCCAGCTCCAACAGCGATGCCCAGACAGTGATTTTCACCACATTAGTATCGATGAATACAGAGCTTCTCTCAGTTCTTTAATCACGTTCTCGTAGAAAAATCCAACATGCAATACAAACGTAGTCCTTCCCACTATGAACAATGCAAACTTCTCGCCGTCCAGGCCAGCCCGTTCCAGTTCCCCGCCCGGCGAACAGCAGCGAGCCTCGCACAGCCACAGCTGCGCCGCCGGCACAGCACCCGGGGGGGCGTCGAGCCAAGCAGGGACCACTTAGGAACGGTCCCTGTCCAAAAATCTCATCCGACGCGTGTTTAAAAGGCAAAGACGCGGTAACTTCAAATCCAATTCCCTTTTCCCTCTTCGGGCACCTCACATATGGTGGAAAGGCAACGCGGCTACGAGCCTGCCCTCGCCCCTTGT